>MJUU01062406.1:10671-27801 GCA_002080025.1 Modiolus philippinarum
TTTATTTAAAACAAATAGAGAGTAGATGTTTTAAATTTGTTTGGAACAACAAACCAGACAAAGTAAAACGGAATACAATAATAGGTTTATATAAACAAGGGGGTTTACAAATGATTGACTTTAAGAGTTATTTTAGATCTCTAAAAGTCTATTGGGTTAAACGATTGGTAAATGACGATATGGTTAATTGGAAAGTTATACCTCTAAAATATTTCAATGCTTTGGGTGTAAATTGGTTAATTTTTCAGACGAATAATGTTAATTTTCATGAATATTTGAAAAATATTCCTGAATTTTACAAAGAAATAGTAAAATGTTGGAATATGTCACATTGTGACAAACTAAAAACACCTACCACATTTACAGAAATAAGGAAGCAATTATTGTGGAATAATAAATACATTAACTTTGGAAATAAAACTTTAGTTTTTGAAAACTGGATCAAAAGTGACATTTTTTATGTAAATGACATAATTGACGAGCATGGATGTATTTCACAAGAAATTATTATGAACAAATTAAAAAATAAGTCAAATTGGATGGCTGAAATTAACATTCTTAGACAATCTCTACCAAAAGAGTGGAAATTAATTTTAAAATCAGATAATTCTGTTAAGAGTGCGGTTAACTTCAAAAGAAATAAAATTTTATGGAATAATCTAAATATTTCTGATATATCAAATAAATGTGTATATGGGTTTTTCATAGAAAATAAATACGAACCATCTATCGGTTTATGTAAGTGGGTCAGATATTTTAACATAAAAGAATTGGTGTCTGTTGATAAGATATATAAATTCATTTTTGCACATATACAAGAGAATAAATTAAGAATATTTAGGTGGAAATTAATTCAGTATATCATTCCAACAAAAAAACTGTTATTGCAATGGAAAATAACTAACAATGATTGTTGTAACTTTTGTGGAAATGTGGAAGATTATCAACATTATTTCATACCTTGTTCTTGTCTGGTAGATTTTTGGAAAAAAATATATGAAATTTTCAGTAAATGTAATATATCTTTTAAGATAACATTAAAACACCTTACTTTAGGGTATAAAATTTTTGATGAGTCATATTTCTGGTTTAATTATTTTTTAACAATATTAAGTTTTTCTATTTACAAATCATACTATATATCTGAGTGTAGAACAAAAAATATAAATNCCCCAACAAAAACAAAACTAAAATAAAAATAATAACAAAAACAAGCATTTTTGCAGAATTCTCAATTACCTTTCCTATAAAACGCATAGGAATGTGAAGGATTACACTTAGATACATTAATTATGAAATGTAATTGCACAGATTAACACGAGTAAAAAAATCCACACGTGGTTTGTGTTTATTTACTTTCTATCTGATTAGCTCCACCTACTTTTTTCGCGCCGTCTATCGGTAACATGTATTTGTGTTATGTGGGACCAGACTCTCTACATACATGTAAGAGTCTGGTTGAAGCAGACTAGTATCACTATGAAAATTTACATTTTTCAAATTACATTTGTATATGGAAAACAAAGTCGGTGACCCCCATTTTTCTTTATATTTTTTGAAAGTATATTCAAAGGGCTAACATATGATTAAAATAGAAAGAATTCTATGGAAAAGTTTAAAAAAAAACAACAAAAAACCTAGTTTTCCCTATATATTCATTANAAAAAAAAAAACATATGATTAAAATAGAAAGAATTCTATGGAAAAGTTTAAAAAAAACAACAAAAAACCTAGTTTTCCCTATATATTCATTTGAAATATTTAATTTTTATGATATCAGTTATTTTTCATACAAGCACGGTGCACGTGACCCCCCTTTTTTATTTTTTTATTTTAATGCTACTATAATGAGGAAACTTTCCTGAGAAAATAAAGAAAATTTATGGAAAAAAATTTTAGAGTACCCATGCATCTACCTTAAAAGGTCTTGCCACAAGGAATGCACATGCAAAATATGAAAGCCATATCACTTACCATTTAAAAGATATATACAATGTTAAAGTTTATTATTTTTTTTCAAAAAGTCCATCACATGTCAAGGTCAAGGTCACGAGGTCCAAAATTTTGGTATCGTTTGAAAGGTCTTGTCACAAGGAATAAATATGCAAAATATGAGAGCCCTATCATTTACCATTCAAAAGATATACCCAATGTTTAAGTTTTTTGTGGACAAATAGACAAACAAACAGACAGACAGACCAAAAACTATATGCCCCGAAACTTCGTTTCACGGGGGCATAAAAATACACATTTCACTAGACAGAGTGATACGTCTATCACGGTGATTTATCACGGTAAGTCTCTAGCTGTATTGTACAATGTGTCACTGGTTAGACTGATTTACTAATTTTTAATCTGCTTATGGGACTACTTGTTCCGTATACTGCAGTTGATCCAGGGATTAAAATTTAAATGTCTCTGGAAGTGATTTGTTATATGCTACATGTACAATACATGCATGTATGCATGTCTATTTCTGTACTGTTAGTGTTCTCCCCAGCTTTCAAAAAGGGCATGTTGCTTCAGTTCAAAAAGGGCACTTTTAACGCGTACAACATGGTTAAAAGGGCACATATTGAACGCGGAAGACAAAGTAAAAAGGGCAACATTTTAATACAAATTTGTTGTAAATATTTTGAAAGGTATTTCTAATAAAAATCATCACCAGTGTTTATCATGTATACATGTTGTACATACAAATATAAAATATCTGACATACAAATAATTACATTTTGTACATAAAAACTATTAGAAATATATGAAGTCTGCATGATATTTATATGATCTTGTATGTCCATTCAAACACTTAATTTTAACCCTGTTCAGAATTATATTTGGAGAGGAAACAGATCTAAATTGATTTTCAGTATTAGGTTAAAATATAATCAGCAATCTCCTCTCCCTTAGCGAAAAGACTTTATGGATCAAGAATTGGTTACATGTTCACAGCCAAGTTTCAAATAAGTATTTTATTTTTCAATAGATCAACATACAAAAACAAATCAAATGTAGGTATAAAACAAAAATTTAATTTGCAATTATTTATATATTATTGGGTAAGATTCAATATAATTTCTTTAAAGATGTTTAAACTATTATTCTATAAGAATGGAATTCACCTTCCTGCTTTTCCCGACTGGTGTCGCTGCTGTACTATCAGGTAGTTCGCGGGAAAACTGGTATTTCACGCATGTTCAAAAATTGTTCCTTGTGCGTGAATTTTCCTGGTATCACGACGTCACAGAAAAAACCTGATATTGCAGTGGTGACACCAAACGGGAAAAATGTGGAAGGTGCATTCCATTAATTAACAATTTTTGATAAAAAGTAACAGTCAAAAGCCTCTTTAAGTGTTTTTAAAAACACAGAAAAGGGGAAGTAACTCAACATCTAAATTATGTAATTGCATCCATTTGTTTGTGTCTGTTAATGAAAATATGTGTTAATTCTTATTAAAAACCATCAAAATTATCAATTATTGGTGTATTGTAATACTCTCTCAGGACATTAATAGGGCTTGTAATTGTCACAAATCGTTGGCACGTGCATAGGTAAGCATACCGACAGGTGACAATAGGTTATGCAATCAACAGATGACCGGAAACAATCAACAGATCAATCAACTGGTAATGTTGCCAGAGGCTATAAATTGACATCAAATTATTACCTATGATTATATAAAACAACAAACTTAAAAACAATCAAAAGTAATAGCTACTAAACTGTAGTGTAAAAAAATAAAGGCATACGGGAAAGTAAATCTTGTGTTTTGGAAGGCATGTCGTCATGAAGTACGGGACAAAAATTAAAAAGGGCATGGCGTCAATTAGCACTGCCAAAAAGGGCATGGCATCACATAAAAAGGGCATGGCGTCATTACAAGCTATACATGCTTAGGGAGAACACTAACTGTAAACCAAATATTCAAGATTCTCAAGACATGGTGATGACTTCAACATGTTCAAGATGAAGAACAACAACAGAACAATAAATTATTGTACCATTGCTTGGTTTTACAACATACATGTATTTGACATGTAGGATATTTGTTTTTGATACAGACTTTATCACGGTGTAAAGCATCAAACTGGCCCTAACAAGCTCACTTGATACTTTTTCGTGATCAAGTCTGTTTCAAAAACAAAATATATTATATTCCAAATATACAAAAATGTACATATGTGCATTGAAGACCCCAAAGTTACAGTGAATTTAGTTTCTGCATATGGCCATTGTAATTAGTTACACATCATGACAACATTACCTGTATGACATTTGAACTNTATTGCTACATGTACCTCAACAGCAATAAAACTCGCGGTGTTGAGATTAGAGTTTGGGAGGAATTTTGGAGATTAATCTGAAATTAACCGTGTCACACCGTGTTACACCCAAATCCGTGATAAGAGAGAGAGAATCAGTTCGCGTTGAGCTAACTGTATATCTGCCAAAATATTATACAGGTATGTTATATTCACAGGAGTCAGAAATTTTACCAATATTTCAAGTTACAGTATGAAGCCTAATACAGTGAAGTTTCACTAATGTGTTGAAACATTAAAAGCATTCTTTTCGTCCTCAGTGAACAAATTTAAGCCAGGCCAGAAAGCTTTTCAGGGCTGACATTTTCAAATTTAAATATCATGTTGTCCCAAGATTATTATTTCAACGATTTACTGTAATTAGCTGTAGAAAAGCAACGTTACCGAATTATCTTCCAGCTCTTCCCAACTATCCAGTACATCTCCTGAATTTTCAGTTTCATCAGCACTCATTTCTTATGTCTAAACTTTCAGAAAGAGAAAACATGAAACAGTTTGTCATGAAGACATTTTGGCAAGTAGGCAGCTTTCAAATTATCACAAATATTCAGCATTTCCTAAAATATTCGTGCTTTCGTTTTGGGTCCATGTCGTTTGATATTTGAAACTGGTAACGAAATAACGGCCAAATAATATCGGGATCCAGTTTCAGAAGAATTTCAAAACCAAGGACGGTGTGACTCTGCGCGTGTCTCCGTAAATTTTCCGAACCGTGCTTTTTACATGATAATAGGAGGGAATATTTGCAACATTGGTTTCAAATATCTCGTTGATTACTATGCCTATACATTTCCTTCCAAAAACAAGGTGGAATATACAATTATGAAACCGACCATATGACAAACCACAAATGGTTCGTTGTCATGTTGTAAATAACGTTCATCATGAATACCTGTAGGTTAAGAATATAAGAGTCAAAAATTCCAAAATACAAAAATACACAAGTTGCATAATAAACAGTAATTTCGTTATGCTGTACACGTGTCTCAAGGAGTTTAAACTCTCATAAGCATTAATCGGGAAAGCCATAATCCGATTAGTCAAAAAAGAAGTACTTTCAAGAGGCCAAATCCAATACCAAGGGCATCAACCAAGTGTGAAACCTCAGTATTTTCATAGGATTAGATTTTGATAACAGTTAATTTCTATGAAAATGGCCGAAGTCATGTCAAGTCTGACTATTGGAGTGGTGAATTACGATTCCAAAACGTTCATCTGAAGAAGAGATTTATTTGCAGGCAGTGTGCAGTGCTGATGTTTATTTCCAAGCAATCAGTTTCATAGTAAAAGTTTTCACCGATCGTCCCATAAATCCTCGGCTCTCGAATAGATATAAACTATTTAAAAAACTAACAATGCATATCAATTAAATTGTACAGGCACCACAAGCTCAAAAATTGAGCCAGCACAACTAGAATGGGGGGTTCCTTTCCCGAAATCCCGGCAATTTTTATCCATTTTCCCGTTTCCCGGGCTGGAAAATATTTTACAAAGCCTCTAAAGAGCCTGCTTTTTCCCGGTTTCACAGGCTCAATTTTCAATGGTTACCGCTTCACGCTCGACATCCTTTCCCGTTTTCACGTGCACTTTTTTGCCAAGATCCCGTTTCCCGCCTGCTTAAAAAGGCCAATCCCGCTTCACGCTTATACCCCCATCGAGACCCACTAGAATAAATACACACATTTCAATAAAAAGTTCTGCTCCGTTTCTGACACGTGTGCCGTGGTGTATCTGCTCTAAGGTCTATGCTCCGAAAAATTAAAGATGCTGTGCTCCGTTTGTGGCACGCGTGTTTTTGGTGGGATATCTGCTCTGATGACTGTGCTTCGGAAAGGTAAGCATGTTGTGCTCTATTTCAGGTGTGACATATGTGCTTCTCGTTGGATATCTGCTCTGATGACTGTGCTTCGGAAGGGTAAGCATGTTGTGCTCTATTTCAGGTGTGGCATATGTGCTTCTCGTTGGATATCTGCTCTGACGACTATGCTTCCGAAGATTAAACATGCTATGCTCCGTTAGTGGTACGTTTGCTTTTGTAGGATGTTGTGTTCTTACGGCTGTGCTTCGGAAAAGTAAACGTGCTTTGCTCTTTTTTTGTACCATGTGCTTTTGGTGATCTGACGGCTGTGTTTTGGAAGAGTAAGCAAGTTGTGCACCGTTTGTGGCACATGTGCTTTTTGTGGAATATCTGCTCTGACGACTGTTCTTCGGAAATATAAGCTTGTTGTGCTCTGCTTTGTAGCACTTGTGCTTGAACTGGGATAAATGCTCTGACGGTTGCCCTTCGGAAGAGTAGGGATGTTATTGTACTTTTCGGAACATGTGCTTTCGGTGGGATGATTGCTTTGACGGCTGTGCTTCGGAAGAATCAGCATGTTTTGCTTCGTTTGTGACACATGTGCCTTTAAAAGGATATCTACTCTGACGACTGTTCTTCGGTAATGTAGGCATGTTGTGCTCTGTTTTGTAGTACTTGTGCCATAGTGGGATATATGCTCTGACGGCTGTGCTTCGGAAAAGTAAACGTGCTATCCTCCGTTTTCTGAACACGTGCTTGTGGTAGGATATATGCTCTAACGGTTGTGCTTCGGCAGAGAAAACATACTGAGCTTCGTGTGTGTCACATGTGCTTTTACTAGGATATCTGCTCTAACGTTTCTGCTAGAATACCCCGGATATCATGAGATATACTCTGTTTGTGACATATGTACTTGTGTAGGATATATCTTTTGACGGCTCTGCTTTGAAAGAGTAAACATGTTATTGAACGTTTTCGAAACAAGTGCTTTTGGTGGGATATTTGCTGTGACGACTGTTCTTCGCAAATGTAGGCATGTTGTGCTCTTTTTTGTAGTACTTCTGCTTTTAGTGGTATATATTCTATGGTGACTGTGCTTCGGAAAAGTGAAAGTGCTATGCTCCATTTTCGGAACACGTGCTTATGGCGGAATATCTGCTCTGACGGCTGTGTTACGGAACAGTAAGCATAGTGTGCTTTGTTTGTGGCTCATATACTTTTAGTGGAATATATGTTCTGAAGATTTTGCTAGAAGAGTAATCATGATATACTCTGCTTGAGACACACGTGCTTTTCAAGGATATTTTTTTTTCTGACGACTGTGCTTCGAAAGAGTAAACGCATCTTGCTACATTTTCATATTATGTGCTTTTGGTTGGCTATCTGCTGTGACAGCTGTCCTCCGGAAGAGTAGGCATGTTGTGCTCCATTTGTGGGAAATGTGCTTTTGTAGGAATATCTGCTTTGACGGCTGTTGTTCTGAAGTGTGAATGAGAATGTTGTGATCCGCTTGTGGCAAATGTGATTGAAGTGATATATCTGACTCTGAGAATTAACATGCTATGCTCCGTTTTCGGAACGTAGGCTTTTGTAGGATAACTGGTCTGACGGATGTGCTTCGAAAAAGGAAGCATATGGTACTCCGTTTGTGGCAAGCATGTTGTGCTTCAGTTGTGGCAGAGATGTTTTTTTTTCTGGGATATCTTCACCTACCGCTCTACTTCGGAAGTGAAAGCATGTTGTGCTAAGTTTTTGGTACATATTCTTATAGTTGTATATCTGCTCTGACGGCTCTTTGGAAGATTTAACGGGATATGATCCGTTTTCGGAACATGTGCTTGTGGTTGGATATCTGACCTGGAGATTGTGCTTAAGACGAGTAAGAATGTTATGCTTTTTCCTCACACATGTGCTTTTGTAGGATAGCTTATTTGATGGATCTGCTTCGGAAGAGTAAGCATGCTCTTCTCTGTGTATGGCACGTGTGCTTTTGGGGAATGTCTGCTCTGAAGGCTCTGCTCTGGAAGGGGAGGCATTACATGGTCCGTAAGCTGTCCTCGTTTTATTGATGCAATATGGCTCTATTTAGAGATCAACTGAAAAGAATATACATATTTGAGACTTTTCTGCCCCAGAAGAGTATTGTGCGCCCTCTATCTGGCACCGGATTTTCTGGAACCTTTGTATGACATGTTACACATGTAACAGCTCCTACAGGAAAGAAAAAAAAACATGATATAAAATACTTGACCTGCAACAATTAAAGAAAATAAGAAAGAATAAAAATACTTCCATAATGAGCAAAACCTTTGCTTCTAAACATTGAAATTATCTGTAATAAAAACAGAAGACAATATATAGTATAGCACTAGAAATAGCATAACTGACAAAGATTCATCTGCATATCTCTGTAAAATCCAAATAAAAACAGAAATTAATCAATAGTATGAAACCACAAAGAAAAAAAAAGATATTGAGAAAAGATCAAAATAACAAAAAGCTACGAATAAAAGATATGAATAAAAAAATGATGTGACACTAGAAAAAAAGTACGGAAGCGTATTAGCGCCAAACAAACTTTTTTTTTAATATTTTGCGTTATAACACAAATGTTTGCGTTATTTCGCAAAAGTTTGCGTTATAACCCAAAGGTTTGCATTATTTCGCAAATGTTTGTATTATAACGCAAAATACATTTTACATTGATAGATCTAACAAATTCAAAATCTAGAGTCGTGTACGGGAGTGTACGGATAGAATTTGATTTTCGGGCTTAAATTTGCACAATTATACTTTGAAAAAATGCAATATAATATTGTTTTGATTAAAATACTAAATATTGCGTCAATCAAAATCAAATTTTAGGATTAAAAATAGTTATACCATAACAGGAAAGATATTTGCTAAAAGTTGTAAAAATGCAAATGGTAAAGAGAAATATATCATTTAACATTAAAGATGATTCAAATCAGTTTTGTACGATTGTAAACATTTTGTCCTTTACTGCAAGAAAAAAATAGAGGCTCAGAAACTGAGCCTGAATCGCTCACCTGACAAAATGCTTGCAGCAGGGGATGAAACTGATGTTTATAGTATAGAGTGTGTTAAAATATTTTCTGTGCTGGTGGTCTTGTTTTTTAATCAGATCAAAACAAAATAAGCAATCTTAGCTTGGCTGAATTTGCTTCACTAGTTTCAGCGCATATGGCGATAAAGATGTTTTCTTATATGGGTCCGATTAAAAAAAGTTGTGTCCTTGGAGCCATTTCCTTTGTCTGATCCGAATAAAATGAGCATTCTTTGTAAAGGACCCTCCGTACATGACGGGTGTCACGCGTGGAGCAGATCATGCTTGCCCTTCCGGAGCACCTGATGATACCTCAGTTTAAATAGGGGTTCACACTGCTTGTGCTTTAGTTTTGTGGCGTTCTTGTTAATTTTTCTTTATTTGTTTTAACTTTGTCATACTGTCTCAGTCCGTGTTTCTGTGAATTGCCGTGATGTTGGATTTATGATTTTAGAATTTCCATTTTCCTTGTCTTGCTTCGGTATTCGTTTGCCGATGTATTCAGTACAGCTTAGTTAAATTCACTTCAATAGTTTCAGACCAGATGTTGAAAATGACGTTTTTCCCATAGGGTCCAATGTTAAAACTAAGATCTTCGCTGGCGGTCATGTTTTTTATTGAACCGGAATGAATCAGAAATGTGCAATCTTTGTGAGGGACCTTCTATACATCATTCCTCTAAAGTTTGGTTGAATTTGCTTCAGCAGTTTCAGAGGAGAAGATGTAAATGTGAAAAGTTAACGCCGGACGACGGACGACAGACGACGGACGCAAAGTGAAAGCAATAGCTCACACTGACCCTTTGGGGCAGGCGAGCTAAAAATGGATATGTATTTTTTATTTTAATAATATAATAGTAAATAATTTTAATTCATTTTTTTGCGATAAGATACCAGGAAGCATAGTATACCGATAAGCAAGTCTGTTGATTTATTAGGCATTATATGTATGCATTGGAGGATCCAGGGGAGAGTTCGGGATGTTGGAGCCCCCTTTTCTGGATTTTTATTAATATCGTGCAGAATTTATGTATATATTGACAAAAATGGTAAAAATCAACTAGAACCACATTTTTCTGGAATCTCATCGAATCTCATGTTCATAACTAATATTTGAGGGATGAGACATGGTATGTCGACAGGGTAAAGTGTCCCCTGCTATGTCTGCATTACATGTCACGTTACAAATGATATGTTCAAACTAATTTAAAAAAATAATAATATTCGAAAGCAGACAACCTAAAACGGAAATTCTGTTAGTATTGTATTTTTTTTTTCTGAATAATCTGTTTGAAACTCCGTTTTATTATGTATATAAAACTTAGAGAGCTTCACTTGCAAGCAATATTCGTAAAAAGAAAACTGAAGAACTGAAGGAGGAAACTGACGGAAAATATGGAAATAAAGGGTGTTAAAACAAAAACTAAACATAAATTACACAAAACAAAAAAGCAAGCCACACACACACACACACAAAGAAAAGAGCAAAATAAGCAAAATATAACAAAACGAACACAAAAAACAAACAAACAAAACCAAAACAATAAAAAAAAACCAAAAAACTACCCCCATGTATAATTTGAGACATATCTTTATGGGATTCAAAAAAAAAATGTATTTTATGAATTGCCAGCAATCAAATGCGCCAATGACAAATGGCCAATAGACTTGAATATGGGTATACTTTTCTAATATGACGTCTTTAATACGCTTTGTGTTCAAACCCGTGGTTAAATCGCTATATATTTATAAGGCTGTTCAAATATTCATCATACGTAAACATACAATTGGAAATTAAAAAAAAGGTGCCTATGAATATTTCTACTGTCATTTTTGTATTGTTAATCAGCTTTCAAGTCCACATAAAACTGTCGCTCAGGGTAAAATATTCGGCATAAAGGACCAACCCGTGGTAAAATAAGTATAGATTGAAGCTCCCAGGAATTATTTCATAATAAATGTGGGACTTTTTTAGATATAATCGCTTGTAAAAAAATTATTTTCTTGTGCGTAGGAGATAATCCTTATGGAGAGAACAAAAAACCACGTATTATTCAGTTTAATTTATGTAGCTATTCTACTTTATCATGCTTCATGCTTTAGCCGTTATGTTGATTTAAGCCCGAAAATCAAACACTTCCCGTACACACCCGTACACAACTCTAAATTTCGATTTCTTTTTACGAATACATTATCTATCAATTTAAAATGAACTTCGCGTTATAACGCAAACTTTGCGAAAAAACACAAACTTTGCGTTATAACGCAAACATTTGCGAAATAACGCAAACTTTGCGTTATAACGCAAAATAAAAAAAAAAGTTTGCGTGCCGCTTAAACGCTTCCGTAAAAAAGTAAATAAAAAATGAAATATAAAAGACAAAAAAAAACGTGTATCAAAAAAAAAAATACACGTGACAATATGAAAGAAAACAAAAATACATGAAGAATGAACGGATTTTTTAATACTAAAATTAAACAAAAATAAATAAAAAACCCTCTAAAATGTAATGAAAAAAATCTGTAAAAAGACAAGTAATAAATGAATAAATAAATAAATTGGCAAAAGGAGAAAAGTAAATAATAGAATGTTTTATACTTCATAAATTTCTGAAAAGAGTTCAAAAACAGTTCACCGCTCATCAAGAGCAACATAAACCGTTCAGTGTAAGGAGAGTTCACTTTTGCTTGCATGTCAAGTGAAATATTCTAAAATGAAATCAGAACGAGTCTGAATCTCTTTTTCTACCGTTATTCACAGTGATTACAGTTCGGAAGAGTTCATTTCAAATACAAACTAGAGGATGACATGCCCCCGCGCAAGGTTGAATCAAATTGTGATTTTTTTAGTAATGATATTTGTGTCTGTAAGACACATATGATGCCCCCGCTAAACACATGTTACTCTAGGAGTTGTACAGATAAGCTATGTACCAGCTTTTACTAAGTCACAAAAAAAATTAGAAAGTTTAACAATGTATATTTTTGAAAAAAAGAGAACAAAAATCAAAATACATACCACATGCACATCTTAAATATAGGTACAAATGAACTGTAAANTTTTTCAAAAGTTCCAATATTGTGTCAAAATCAGAAAAAAATAAAATTCACCCATTTTGGCCTCTTTTAACATTTTAAACCAAATCAATTTCTTAACAGCTCTTTGAAAACAACTTCTCAAAAGGCTAACAATTAAAAAAGTGTTCACTCCCACAGCTTTATTTCACAATACCTACCCTTTTACTTATTTTTTTTAGAATTGTCCAAGTCCAAAAAACCCTTGCGACACTTCGTCTTGAGGTGATCTATCCACATGCAAAATATCAAAAGCCTATCTCACAAGAGAAACTAGAGGATGACATGCCCCCACGCAAGGTTGAATCAAATTGGGATTTTCTAGTAATATTTGTGTCTGTAAGACACATATGATGCCCCCGCTAAACACATGTTATTCTAGGTTGCACAGATTAACTACCGTTATGTACTCTCTATTGCTAAATCACCAACAAATTATAAGTTGAGCAATGTATATTTTTGAAAAAAAAAATGAACCGAAATCAAAATACATACCACATGCACATCTTCAATATAGGTACAAATGATCTGCAAAATAAAAACTTCCTAGCATTAAAACTGTTGGAGGAGTTGCGCGGACAAACTATGTACCCACTATTACAAAATCACCGAAAAATGACTAAGTTAAACAATTCATAATTTTCACAAAAATTAACCAAAATCAAAATCCTTACCACATGCACATCTTCAATATAGGTACAAATGATCTGCAAAATAAAAGCTTCCTACCATCAAAACTCTAGGAGGAGTTGTTCGGACAATCTGTGTACCCTGTATTACAAAATCCCCCCAAAAATGACTAAGTTCAACAATGTATATTCTGACAAAAATTAACCAAAATGAAAATCCTTACCACATGCACATCTTCATTATAGGTACAAATGATCTGCGAAATAAAAATTTCCTAGCATTAAAACTGTAGGAGTAGTTGCGCAGACAAACTATGTACCCTCTATGAAAAATCACCTCAAAAATGACTAAGCTCAACAATGTATATTTTTGACAAAAATGCACCAAAATCAAAATCCTTACCACATGCACATCTTCAATATAGGTACAAATAATCTGCAAAATAAAAACTTCCTAGCATTAAAACTGTAGGAGGAGTTGCGCGGACAAACTATGTACCCTCTATGAAAAATCACCAAAAATGACTAAGTTCAACAATGTATATTTTGTACAAAAATGCACCAAAATCAAAATCCTTATCACATGCACATCTTCAATACATGTACAAATGACCTGCAAAATAAAAAACTTTCTAGCATAAAAACTGTAGGAGGAGTTGCGCGGACAAACCATGCACCCCCCTCGGACGGACGGACGGACGGACGGACAGGGGTAAAACAATATGCCCCCCGACTTATCGTCGCGGGGGCATAAAAAGTGAACTCTTCCAACATTTAGCACAGCTACAGAAAAGGGGGTTGTCCGATGTTGTTGAGAAAAAACAGGCGGTTCAAGCCGATTTGTTGAATTATTTTTGTCAAAGTTAGCCTTTCAAATTCCAAACGAAATTTAATATCTTTCCGGAACGGAGGTGGTTGCAACCGCCCTACCCTCCCCCACCCCCATCTGTATCTACCATCTGTATCTGTTCTATATGGGAGATCAAGTGAAGTGCTCCGGAAGAGCGTGTAAAAACTGTCTTGTATGCTGCACCATAAATTCCGAAAGACAAGACATGGGCTGTGCCTTACGTTGCACCGTCTGAGAACTGAAAAATAAATAAAAATGAAGTGTATTTTATGCAAATGCAAGAGTCGAAAATGAAAACGCTGAAGACGGAATTATTGATATTTGCACCTGTTCTATAGTGAGTAAATGATTTAGTTCATATGTTTCATATCTGTGTCAATTTCTTGAATTTCTCAACCTTTTGTGCGTCTGAAAAGCAAGAATAGGCTTGATATGTATATTATGTACGGAAAAAGTCGCTTTGATAATTCCTTTGAAATCGTATTCAGGCCAGGTAAAAAGAGTAGAAATTTGTCTGTCTGCGAAATTCTCTAGACTCTTATTGACACTGTCGCACTAATTATGTAAATTGTCAAAGAGAATAATTCAACGAAAAGTATTAAAGAAAAGGTAGAGAAATGAACAACAACAACGAAATAAAAATTAAAAAAATGAATAAATGAAATAAATGAATGAAAAAATTTAAAGACAGTGCACAGAAAGATATCACAAAAGCATATGTACATTTTCATTAATGCTACGTACGATTCCAAAACGTTCATCTAAAGTAGAGGTTTATTTGCAGATGTGCGGTAATGATGTTTATTTCCAAGCAGTCAGTTTCATAGTAACAGTTCTCACCGATCGGCCCATAAATTCTCGGCTCTCGAATAGATATAAACTATATGTAAAAAAAACTAACAATACATCTCAATTAAATTGTACAGGCACCACAAGCATAAAATGGAACCAGCACAACTAGAATAAATACACACATTTCAATAATGAGTTCTGCTCCTTTCCTGACACATGTGTTTTTTAATGGTGTACTATGCTCCGAATAATTAAAGATGCTGTGCTCCGTTTGTGGCACGCGTGTTTTTGCTGGGGTGTCCGCTTTGAAAAATAATTAATGCACGTTTTGCTCTGTTTGTGGAACATCAGCTTTTTGGTGGGATAGCTGCTCTGATAACTGTGCTCCGGAAGAGTTAGCACGTTGTGCTCTATTTCAGGTGTGACATATATGCTTCTGGTTGGATATCTGCTCTGACGGCTATGCTTTGGAAGATTAAACATGCTATGCTCTGTTCATGGTACGTTTGCTTTTGTAGGATATGTGTTCTTACGGCTGTGCTTCGGAAAAGTAAACGTGCTTTGCTCTGTTTTTTGGAACATGTCCTTTTGTTGATCTGATGGCTGTGTATTGGAAGAGTAAGCAAGTTGTGCTCCGTTTGTGGCACATGTGTTTTTTGTGGAATATCTGCTCTGACGACTGTTCTTCGGAAATGAAAGCTTGTTGTGCTCTGTTTTGTAGCACTTGTGCTTGAAGTGGGATAAATGCTCTGGCGGTTGCGCTTCAGAAGAGTAGGATTGTTATTGTTCGTTTTCGGAACATGTGCTTTCGGTGGGATATTTGCTTTGACGGTCGTGCTTTGGAAGAAAAAGCATGTTTTGCTTCGTTTGTGATACATGTGCTTTTAAAGGGATATCTGCTCTGACGACTGTTCTTCGGTAATATAGGCATGTTGTGCTCTGTTTTGTTGTACTTGTGCCCTAGTGGGATTGTGCTTCGGCAGAGTAAACATACTGAGCTCCGTCTGTGGCACATGTGCTTTTACTAGGATATCTGCTCTAACATTTCTGCTAGAATACCCCGGTAGTAATCGTGAGATATACTCTTTTTTTTTACACATGCACTTTTGTAGGATATATCTTTTGACGGCTCTGCTCTGAAAGAGTAAAAATGTTATTGTAAGTTTCCGAAACATGTGCTTTTGGTGGGATATTTGCTGTGACCGCTGTGCTTCGGAAGAATAAGCATGTTGTGCTTCGTTTATGACACATGTGCTTTTAGTGAGATTTCTGCTCTGACGACTGTTCTTCCCAAATGTAGGCATGTTGTGCTCTGTTTTGTAGTACCTGTGCTTTAAGTGTTATATATGCTCTGGTGACTGCTTCGGAAAAGTGAAAGTGCTATGCTCCATTTTCGGGAGACGTCCTTATGGTGGAATATCTGCTCTGACGGCTGTGTTTGAAGTGATATATCTGCTCCGACTCGGAGAATTAACATGCTATTCTCCGTTTTCGGAACGTGTGCTTTTGTAGGATAACTGGTCTGACGGATGTGCTTCGAAAGAGGAAGCATATGGTACTCCGTTTGTGGCAAGCATGTTGTGCTCCAGTTGTGGCACAGATGCTTTTTCTGGGATATCTTCGCCTACCGCCCTACTTCGGAAGTGAAAGCATGTTGTGCTCCGTTTTTGGTACATATTCTTATAGTTGTATATCTGCTCTGACGGCTCTTTGGAAGATTTAACGGGCTGTGATCAATTTCGGAACACGTGCTTGTGGTGGGATACCTGACCTGGCGACTGTGCTTAAGAAGAGATGCAACATAGCTCTATTTAGAGATCAACTGAAAAGAATATACATATTTCACACTGTTCTGCCCCAGAAGAGTATTGTGCGCCCTGTATCTAGCACCGGATTTTCTGGAACCTTAGTATGACATGTTACACATGTAACAGCTCCTACAGGAAAGAAAAAAAACATGATACAAAATACTTGACTTGCAACAATTAAAGGAAATAGGAAAGAATAAAAAATACTTCCAAAATGAGCAAAACATTCGCTTTTTAAACATTGAAATTATCTGTAATAAAAACAGAAGACAATAATGCTTGACTCAAGCTAGCGAACAATTGTAGCGAACAATTAGCTAGCGAACAATTATGGGGTTTGACTTAAAACCGCAAAAATATAATGAGCTTCGACGGTCCAGCGGACATTTACAGCGCTAGCGAACAATTACGAAAAAG
The DNA here is from genome assembly GCA_002080025.1 of Modiolus philippinarum. Classification (NCBI taxonomy): domain Eukaryota; kingdom Metazoa; phylum Mollusca; class Bivalvia; order Mytilida; family Modiolidae; genus Modiolus; species Modiolus philippinarum. Next base: position 27,429 of record MJUU01062406.1, read on the forward strand.
ATTTTAAAAAAAATGTAATTTTTCTTGATTTTGATTAATACCTTGATTTGGATGAAAGAATAAATACTTGAAATTCTTGCCTGAAGAAACCTACGACAGACATTCAAACATTCATGGTCAACAGACAATTAACATAGTGACAGATATAGGCCTGAACTTTCATTCTATCAGCTTGCGTCATTCAAAGATGGTCACCGGGGTGCTCAGAAACGTATTTAGGGCCGACTTTGGACATCTGGTGTGGACGTTATAAGAAGTAACCCAGTCAGGCACTCAACACAGCGACAGATATTGGCCCCAACTTTCATTCTACCAAGGGATTTCAAAAGTATTGCCGTAGGAAACTTGCAGCAGTCATTCAAAGATGGTCACC
>MJUU01062411.1:0-15613 GCA_002080025.1 Modiolus philippinarum
TCTACCAGATTGTGATTTCGTAGCTCCACACATAACCCACTACTCACGCTGGCGGCCATCTTGGATGAGGTACGGACATAATAATCACAAACTTTAAAGGGGACCACCCAAGGACTATTGTGACCAAGCCTCGGATATTTCAAAGGAGACGATCTTTGGATGCATTTCCCATAGGGTCCCTATTTTAAACTATGTTCCCTGCTGGCGGCCATCTTGAATGAGGTATGAACATAAAAATTAAAAAAAAAACTTTCAACTGAACTTCATAAAGACTATTGTGACCAAATTTGGTTCCAATTGGCTTGCAGCTGAACATGAATATAACAAGACAAATAAAAATATAAGAACAAATTTTAAAAAATAAAAATAAAATCTCATAAGCTTTACCTATTTACTTTCCCTTAATCTGGATAAACCTTAAAAAAAGTCTTAAGATAATTAAGCATCAACTTCAATACACTATGTTTCGCGTATTATCACCTTTATTATTAACCTAACTTTCAAACGTCTTACAACCTTTTCCAGTCAATTCGCGATACCTCCGCCTACGGCCTCCACAAGAATATTTTTGATAATGTTCTACCATACGGTATGAGCCCAACAGCAAAAGGCTATCGCGAATGTGTAATACGAATTTATCAAAATCATAGGAGCGTGACCTTATATCAAATCTAGGCCATATCAGATCGTTTTCATTTCATTTTTTTTTATTTTACAACCCACGGGGCAATATGTCTAAGCAATATATCTTGCCCGTGTATCACTTTTTATTTAAACATCACACGAGAAAACCGTTAAAACAAAAAGATACATCGGACAGAAATATATATCAGCTACTGGTAATATATTTCCAGACAGTGCCCATGGAATTTGAGTCTTCATCATGTGAATAAGGTACGTGTAAGTGAGAACCGAACCGTCAATCCAAAACGAATAATCCAAGGACAATGGCAACATCGGAAACAACAAAGAAACAAAGACACAACATGAATACGGCACAGAAAGGAAAAATGAAGACACACACACACAAACATGAACAACACGGACCCATAAAACCACGAGTGAGATCAGGTGCACCGGTAGAGTAAGCATCTCCTGCTTCTTATTAGACACCCGCTGTGTTGAACATGTCAAATCCGGTAGTAAAATCAAATCCGTTAAAGGAAACAAAAATTCGGCTTTAACGGGAAAGATCTGTTGTCGTCTTGGAAAAAGATATTCCATAGCGGTCCACAAGATGGTGATGTCGACCGTAAACTTCTAGAGGGATGACTTAAAAGTTTTGGGTAACATACCCTTGTTTAAGTAGTCTATTTGTGAGCATCACAGGCTTTTGAATAGCGAAGGAGCTCGGAGATGTAAACTTCGTATGCCGGCGCTGTTGGGATGTTGCTACAAAGAAAAGGGAAGTTGACTATTGGTAAAGTGAAGTAATCGCGGTTGTCGCACAGCTTAGTTTGAAGTCTACCTCTGTTGTCAATGTCAAGATGAAGGTCAAGGAATGAGGCCGATGTGGAAGTGTCTGTAGTATCCTTAATACCTTTTTATCCCTCCTTCCGTTGCTAAATTTTCTTTCCTTTTCTTCTTTTGTATATGTTTCCAACAGTTTGGATGTTGTTTGGGCTTGTGTATTTATACTTCTTTGCCCCAAGTACAACTGCATTACGCTAAAAGGTGTATAATTTGAACCGTTGATAATCAGCAATACTAGGTTATTATCAGTGTACGAAAATCCGTCCAAATAAACACCTGAAACGTACTAGATGTTCAAATCGATAATAAACAACTAAATACCAAAGTTACTGTGATTTTAGATTCTGCATTTGCGCATTTCGACAACTTATGTCTCTTCAGTACAGATAAAATCCAAACGTTTGGAATGCCATAACTTCAAAGATGTTCAAAATGTTGTGGTGGTCTCATGTCTATGTTTTGTCTTTGTTTTTCTCTGTTGCCGTTTTGCCATGTCTTTGGACTCGGTTTTTGTAAAAATCACTTCCCTTGTTCCTTCGGTATTCTACTGCCGTTGTTTCAAAGATGTTCAAAAAATTGAGAGAGAACAAAAAACCAATAAGATCTTAATGTAAAGCCATACTCAGCTTCGGACAGAGCTTACAATGTGAGAGTTTTCAACAGAATTTACAAAAAATTTGATATTGTAAGGTTCCAAATAGAATCGGCTTTCGGGTCAGCACCGAAGTACTGTCTACTGGACGGCTGAATACCCGCGGAGACTTACAGTCGACCAGCATAGGCCTCGACCCAGTGGTAACAAATAACTAAATACCGAAGTTCTGTTAATTTAGTTTCTGCATATGCGCATTTCGACCACTTATGTCTCTTCAGTATAAATGAGATCTAAAACGTTTGGAAGAACATAAACTCAAAAATATCCCAAAAAAAAAATGAGAGAGAACAAACAACCAAAAAGATCTTAATGTAAAGCCAAAATCAGATAAGGACAGATCTCTGAATGAGGGAGATACTCCTTAGTTTTGCAATAGAGTTAAAAAAATTTAGATATTGTAAGGTTCCAAATAGAATCGACTTTCGGGTCAGCACTGAAGTACTGACTACTGGGCTGATGAATACCCTCGATATTCGACCTTCGTGCTCCTCACACCTGTTCAATGACTCTCAAGTCTTCATTTTGAAAAATTAAAAGTATTTTTAATAAAATGTTAAGTCGTTTTAGATAAAATGGTTTTGGCGGTTTAATCCTTCATTGGAGAGACACCGATCGTCAAAAATGCCAATCTGAACATTTAAAATGTATTGCACATGATATTTGTTATGTTTTGTTATTGCATTTTATCCATTCTAAGTTTTAGGCAAGAAATGGAGCAATGCAACAACTCAATTGTCAGGTATGAAAGCTTCTTCTAACATGTGGCCTGCCTTCTCTTCCTGTGCAGAAGCAAAAACGCCAAACCAATACGATAAAGAGATACTGGACATATTACTTAACAGCCTATGTTATCTTCACTTAAACTTAAAAACAGTATGTGCAAGAAAAAATACATCTTGTCACAAACTTCATACAACACATACATACAACAACGTTATACAGTTCTTAATATGCACCATTTGTTCACAGCACTCACAACTAAAGCATAGTCAAGACACATGCCAAGATCAAAAACAACAAATGTTTGGTTAACCTGGCAGAGTACACCTATATTATATCCTTTCATTTGTTCATCATGCAAAATCGTTTGTTCCAAAGAAGATTTTGTGCACAAAGTTTTTTCCACCTAATTTGTCTTTTTTATCTCATTTACTTGGGCTCTTGACGGCTCTGTCCAGTAATTTTGTTATTACACCCATTCTAGAGTTTTACTAGCTAAGAGCATGTCTCAATAAACATTTAAATCGTGACTGGTGTAAGAATTGTTATTAACCTCCTCACGCAATAATATTCAGTTCTATAATAGAGATTTCAGTTTTGGATCAACAAAAAGATCCATACAACATATATATCCAACGTAACGAACTACCTGTATTACATGGAGTCATATGTAAAGTATCTGTGTACAGGGTCATCTTTGTTATTTATTTGCCATCAACGATACTGTTCCCTTTTTTGATTCATGGGTAATGATATCATAGAGAAGGGTACCATTTACTGTAAGTGATATTTGAAAATCTGCATGTTACAAGCTTAAAGTATTCTTATTTTGATATCTTTTGATATACCTCGTCCTTCATAAACTGTATCATGGTATAGACGTTCCGAAAGTAAGTTATCATTCACAAAACCGGAAAAGTACTCTTGCAGTAACTTTGTCTGTTGAAAGGCTTCACATCTTTCACAAAAGTACTTTTTAAGTCAAAGTAACATTCGAATTACAAATTGTGTACTTTATCTATTTCAAAGCTGAAAAGATGTATGTATCCCCAAGATCTTTCGACGAACGAAAATTTAAATGTTAAGTTTTTTGAGGCACGTTTTTGTAAACGCCAGTTTAAGCCACTTTTAAGACAAATTCGGAATCTTTCAGACATTAAAGGAACACAACAACAAGTATAAAAATTTATCGGCTTATAGTGACTTCATCATCTCAATTATTTTAAGCGTGTTTTAGGGAGCAAATAGTCCATACTCCTTTTTAAAACGTATTTAAAAATGATTTCATTGTACGATTTAGAAATTATAAAATACCGACGTAACTGGCCAATCTCATTCTATTTTGCATTTCATGTCGCCTACCTTACTTTTCGGCTGCTGATTGAAAAAAAAACGCAGTTTAAGTTCTAAAAATCTATGCTTTTAAGTCTTGAATATATATTTTCGTACTTTCATTGTCGATAGTCGTTCCCCTTGCGACCAGAAAAAAACTGACAGATACAGAAATACGTTATAGTTCCTAAAATAGCGTGTCGTCCTTCTACATTCCCTATAAGAATAATCTCTGGCTTGAGAAAATGTCCCGTTATCTTTGATATATATGTGTTTGCATTGAGGTCTGATGCGACACAAATTTAATAAACTTAACCAAAACCACGCAGATACTATGTTATATTTTTTACAATCATTCGAAAAATGTCCGCAAATTCAGGATTCCTCCGTTATGTCGATTTTATGAACACGTATTTAAATACAAAAATGAATAAAATACTACATTTTGGTGGTTTATTTTCTTCTTTCCGGTGGCATTTTTTCCCGTTGTTATATTATTCTTGTAAAAAACTAAACCAGGTAAAATAATGACGATTTCATGTTCCAATTCTAAAATTACACACATCAAAAATTCCTCCGTTACGATGATTTTTTTTTTCATTTCAATAATCAATAGTTGCTTAAAGCAATTTTATTGCTTTCGTTCATTTTAATGTATATAATTTTACAAGACATCGTAAGACTGGGACTTTTCGTTTTCGAAACATTCCAAAAGAGGTCGGATCGACTTCCTCCATCACGAATTCCTCCGTTACAGGACAAAATTAAAACTGGATAATTTAGTATTAGCAACGGTATTTTGGTAGATCACGTGATGAAAAAGTTGCATGGCGCAGAAGTTTGAACGCCGATATGTGATACTGAAGAAGTAGATTGACCATTGTCCAGAATATTAGTTAGAAACTTAATAAGAAATCACGTAAGTTACATTTTCACTTTTATCCATAGATGGGAGTATTGATTTTTATGTTAAAAGATGAGAAATCTGCTTAGAAATGTTAACAATATGATTCAATACAAGTAATCTCCCGTCAACCGGTGTAATATCTAATAATACCTGGATAAAAAATGCATTTCGAAACGGAGACATCTGATTCCTCCGTTACATTTTTTTCACACTGTATTTGGCAGGAAATTCTTACTTGTGGTTTGATAAAGATAAATGGATTGGTCTGCTACAAAAATGTTTGATGCTATTTGCGAAAATTGACACAGAAATCCTACGATCTTCCGTCAAATACAATAACTGCTTGAATAAATAAATAAATGTTCAGTAAATAACAAGATACCGAATTTAGTTAAGGCATATGCGCATTTCGACAACTAATGTCTAAAATAACGAATTTTGTTGTCTTGCATTAAAAATGCTGTTTAATATATATTCGATTGACACTGCACATTTTACGACTTGTCATCTCTTCATTCCACATTGAAGAACGTCAATTTCAGTTAGAAAGTCTATTCGTTCGTCTGTCTGATCAATCAATATGTGATATTTTTTATTTCCAGATCTTAAATCAAACACTGCAGTTTTACTGTAATTTGCAAGTAATTCCAAATGTAGTCTTTGAATTCAAGCCATTTCTTAATGATGAAAATATACTTACCTGCTCAGTCTGAAATAGGGTGGTATGTAAACAATAGAAAATGAAATCTCCTTCAGAAAAGATAAAAATGTCGATTGCAACGCGTAACTCGTTGTCAGGGCCTAATTAAAGTTACTTATTGAATGAAAATTTATACTCTGTTATGAAGAAGAAGAAGAAGAATGTTTTATTGTCCATTAAAATGGACCCGCGAGGGGCATGATACAAAAACACATTCAAATAAGCAAAGTAAAACAGAATACAATTTTACATGACAATATATACACGCTCATGTGTATAAATCAATGTTATGTTCATGTGACGTATCTTGATATTGACGAATGATATTTTGTAGATTTTTTATATTTCTCGCAAATTTTTTAATGAAAAATGATATTTCCCGCAATATGCATTGTTCAAATGAGTTTTGGATCTAGGCATTTCTTTATAACGAAAATTTCAAGGAAAACATATACTTTGCAATTAAATATTTATAGAATCATTTGCAAATTTTGGACTGGGTACACGCAGTGGTTTTGACGAAATAAAGAATACAAATCGACCGTTTCTACCTCGAAACCATCAAGTTAACATAGTCAATATCGACTTTTACTCACTAAGCACGTGGGGTCTTTGAATAAGTTTTAACTGAAGGCATGCCCTTTTCCTTGACTGAACCAATGAAATCTTGTGTTGATGATTAACCTTTGAGATCGTGGGTATAAAAGAAAAATTGCTCTGTTTCGAAACGATATAATTTTGCCTAGTGACAAAGGATTAGATTTGGATGTCAACGTTTCTTATGCAAGAATCGTTACTAAATTGGCCTATAAATAAAGTATGTTAAAAAATCTATCTGTATATATAATCTTGTACAGGATCATGCATTTTAACGCCCTATAGCAATTGATTTTGCCCAGTGTGTCCATTGAATATTTTCATCACGACAGTAAATTACTAGTATGTAAGGAATTCGCATATTACCTCTTCTTGGGGGCAAGTTTAATCACTTTTTAACTACAAAGTAAAGATCCGGGGATTGAATGACGTTTTCACTAAATATTGTATTTGTTTATTTCTTTTGAAATCTTGACATTTTGTTGATTGTTTATTTTCGTCGCCATGCTCTTAATTTGTTCCGAAAAAGGTATGAGTCACAGAAGAGTTTTTCTAGACGGGAGATAATTTTATACCACTAGATTTCCCGCTGCGCTGAAGTTAAATATATTGAAGGCCTCATTGTGACTTCAAGATGCGGAACAAGAATAAAAGCGTTGTTCCATTGTTTGTTTTCTTGTGTATTTTTCTTTGTCTCGTGTGTATTTACTCTTTGTTCTTTCATTGTTGATAAGCATATATTACCTACCTTTTGTATCGTATTGTTTGCTGAATTTTCATATTTTTTCTCTTTCCAGAATTCTTCAGCCACATGGCATTAACAAGTGCAGAGTCTCAAAAAAGGTACAGGGAAAATAAAAAGAGAATTAATGAAGAGTCATACCTGGAACAGGAGAGAGCTCGAAAAAAGAAATCATATATACCATCAAAAGAACTGACGGCATCGGAAAGAAAATCAAGGAATTTGAAAAAGAAAGTTTCAAATCAAAAGTCTAGATCGAAGAAAAAAGTTCAGGAAAAACAGGAAACTGCATTGAAAATCAAATTTCCTGCCAGGGCGAAAGGAAGCAGGACCCGAATTCTAAACAGTTTAGAAAATCACAAACAAACCATAAAACAACTAGTGAAGGAAAATGAAACACTGGGAAGAAAGTGCAACACGTTGTTAAGAAAATGTCAAAGAAGCCAAACATTTTCAAATTCAACTATGAGCCGCGCAAAACGCGACATCAATATGATAAGTAGAAACCAAAGAACGGTCGACAAAGTGAAAAGAAAGCCTGCATTTCATTATGTCTTGACATACGAAATGAAAGAAGGAAGCAAAAGGCACAAGTTTGACAGAAAAAAAATACGCCTTCTACGGAGTAATTGGGGGACAATTGGTTCAGAGGTACAGGATGATCAACTTTGCAGCAAAAGCAACAGGTCTTAAAAGAAATTACTTGGCAAGAATGACAAACAAAGTAATCAAAGAGTAAAAGAGAATTAGAAAGTGTAAAGAAGCTGGGAGATACAAGGAAATTTGAACGCAGTGACAATAGTACTAACTTACCAGACAAAAAGAATGTTAAAACTAAAGATGGCAAAGAAATGCCTCAAAGGATCTTGAATAATTACATAGATAATTTATATGGAAAGTTTACATCAGAAAATTCAACAATTAAAATTAGTAGGGCCATATTTTACAGACGTAGACCACAACAAGTACTACCTGTTGCATTTACAACAAAGAGATCATGCCTAAGTATCAAACATCAGAATGTAGCAATGATTACGAATAAAGGATTACAACAGAATTCAGGGAAAAGCGATGGTGTTCTAGACAAATTTTATGAAGACCACACGAACGTTGAGCTTTTGAACATCGTAAACAACTTTGACACACAGAATATCACATACAGACAATGAAAGCGTGTGGGAAAAAGAAAGTGAATTTAATTAATGTAACAATGTCAAAAGATGAATTCAAGGTAGAAGTAATCAAACAAGCAGATATGTTTCGGGAACATATTCACTTAGTTAAGGACCTATACACGGAAATCAGACATCTCAAGGAAAATCTACCCATTGGACATGTCATTGCACAACTACTACTAACATTCTGTTGAAAACAAAAATGGAGGAAAGTTTTGACACAGTGGGCAAACACAGAATCATAATAGAGAAAGATTCAATTTATACTACAAAAAACTATCGATCACATTTATAAGCAAGACATGTGAAGGGAATAAAAATCCACGGTTTTGAAATCTTTGTTGTGCTGTCAAAGTTGTAAATGAGAACGAACGAAAAGTTGCTTGTAAATAGTGAGAAGTAGTTTTGATCGTCATTCTACCTGGTAAAAACCGTTTTTACAATAAAACTAAAAGAATATAATTTTTTTTATTAATACTACTAGTATGCTGTACAAACTTGGCTTTACCTGAATAAATATTATTATTTATTCTTATCTTTACTTACAGTCTGAGGATATGTACAAAAATGCAGTTCATGCACATCAACAAAAAGCAGAATTCCTTATTTCATTTAATAAACGCATTTATATACTTTTCATTCCGGTTTACTCATGACTATACGGACCTCGTCAAGGAGTGGTTAACCTTGGCCGCTGGCCACGGACAACCAATCTCAACCAGGTCCGTATAGTCATGAGTAGACCTCATTAAAAGTCAATATGTATATAGAGTTTTCGCCGCCGCCGTCGTTGTCATACTTGGGTAGCTTATGTCTCACTTTCCGCGACATTCGAGAAAATTACAAAAAATTCAATCAATGGTAATGTTATAATTCTATTATTGTTTTTTTTAAACCTATAGTTTATGGATATTTTATACTTTTGTGTAGTTTTATAGAACATCGTAAATTACTCTATAGTCGAACTGAAAACCCCCGGCCATTATCTCACTAGACAAAGTCGAAAAAATCTGCCACGGGGCTTAAACCCATATTTGTTTTCAATCATAGCACTCAAAACAGAAAACAATTATGTTAGTTTATTTTCTTTTCTTCTTTTTTATTTATAAAATATTGTTTAGAATGCATCCTGATCGGGCTTGCTAAATCAAACCACGCCTACTATCTCGTGAACTGTTTGGAAATCTAATACGGCACAAAAGTATCAGTTTGGTCCAATTCGTCTGCTGAAATGGATGCAATTGCAAGCGATTACCTCTCTATCCTAAATTATTTTAAGAAATGGTTATTTAGGATATGTTGTGTGACAATGACACAGGATTCTGTCTATAACAATATGGCCTTGTTAACTTGCTCAAAAACGATGGAGAAAACGTTCAATTTTTTTCAGATAAAAAGATTGTAATGATTCGGAGACATGTTGGGAGAGTTTGTGGATTTTTCAGTTTTTTTTATATCAGTACATTTATGGAAAATTTTGACATGGATGTTGATCCGGTTGTTAATTGGAACATTTCAGCGAAGTCTGTAAACGAAGATATTGACGCAATTAGTTTCGGAGACATGAAAACAGACGATCATTTAAATGAACGGATATCCGAAACAACTCCTAAAAGCTTAAAAAGAGCAAAAAATGGGGAAAATATTTTCTTGAAGTGTCTGCTTTGAATAACTCGTTTCACAATAACTAAGCAAATGCTATTTTCTTTTTATTACTTTTTATTTGCTCGGTAATTTGTCATGAATTGAAGACGTGTATATTGTCATGGTGCAGATTTCGGTCAAAATCATGAATTTTGGAATAGTTGGACTTGACCATGTTATCGAAATTCATGTGTGCGATAAGGTAACAGGGACAACGGAACAAACTAAAGGGGAACAGCAATTCACACTGAGAACAAAAGAAAGCAAAAATAGACACCGAGACAAGGAAATACACGAAAAGGGGAAGATCATGTCAAGTAGAAAATACAAAGACTAGTATATATAACGACCACACACAGACAGAGATAATATTGACAACAAATACGAAACAACATCATACAAACGCTACAAGAAATCACTAACAGTGGGANCCACATGATGTCTTCTTTTTAGTTTGATTGACATATAATTAGGAAATGATGTACTAAATAAATTAATTGATTGCAAATTTCCTCCAAATAGAGTACTTTGTACCTGTTCGTCAATTTACAATTAACAATTGTAATTGTTAATCTTAATCAAAATTAGTCAATGAGTATTTTGCACATTGACGAAAATGAAATACTAAGTACTTACTGTTTTAATTTTGGATAACGAATTAGTAATATTTTACGATGAGCTGATTTTCTGTAATTATTCGATCAGGAAGTGTGTGTATTTTTCTGGGAAATAGGTGATATCCATTCTGAGAATCGTTAAATAATTCATTTGATATCAAAGATATATATTTAATTTCATTTTTGACACTCAATAGTATCGATGCATCAGCAATAAATGCATATGTAACAACTGAAATATCTACATAAATATAGTAGAGATAATAAGTCATTATGGACACAAAGACTCATCAAGAAAAAAGTTATATTTGTAAAATATGTGTGCTTATTTTATTATGCATTTTCTTTTTGCAAACATTAGATCCAATGGTGAATAAATTATGATGTTATTGCCTAAAATTCAAAATTATAAGCATTTCAATAAATGTACGCACTCATTAATGCTATGAAAAACAAAATACCGAACTTACTGTAAATTTAGTTTCTGCATATGGCCATTTCAACAACTTATGTCTCTTCAGTCCAGATCAAAACAAAACATTTGAGAACCATTGATAAAAAATTTGTAAAATATGATAAAGAACAAAGGACAAAACAGATCTAAATGAAAGGCCAAAATCTCGAGAAGATACTTCCTAGTTTGAGGTGAAATTTCTTTAATTTAGATTTTGCAACTTCCCAATAAAATCTTTTTTTCGGGACAGCACCGAAGTACTGAATACTGGGTTGGTAAATTGTTCTTAGCTGTTTTTGGAAGAACTTGCATATGACATCCTATTTGACATACTTTCTGCTTGTTTGGATAATTATAGGTTTCATTATGAGTGAGGCTTGTATATCGCTTCTTATCAAATTGAGCTATTTAATTACACAATAATAATTAACGAGATTCAGTGAGTTAATTATTATTTGTAATTAAATATCGAGATTTGATAACAAGCGATATACAAGCATCACGAGTCGTGAAACCTTTTTCTCTTGTGATAAACCATTTTGTCGTGTTCTCCCAATTATTTTAAGTTGGGAAAATTTACATGTAGTTGTATTTGTGAATACATTGAAGATCGATTATATACTTTAAATTTATCCTGATAATGAAGGTAAAGTCTAACAATCACGTGCTAACAATAAATGTCCCCGTATATAATAAAAGTAGAAACTATAAACAACGATAAGTGTATGTTGCATTATACGCACATGTACACAACAATCAATAGCAATGACAGGTACATGATTCCTCGCTGGTGACAAACCTGGGTGAAAGCTCGATTGAATTATAATTACAGTTTTAAACAACATTAATTTCTGCTTGTCAGTTGAGTGAAAATGTTACGATGGATTTGTAATTAAATGTAGGTGATTCTGATTTCAATTTCCACGCGTCAATGATCCCAATACACATCATAACATCAACACAGAACACAGGAAGGAAATTAAACTTATTTTTAGGAACAAAATATAATATTTCAAGTGGCCAAAATATATTCAGGAGCGTGAAGTTGGTTACTTATTCCCAATTCCTTATTCCTTATTTGAAATAAGGAATAAGTAACTAGTTACTTATTCTAAGTTCCCATATGATATTTAATTTCTGTATTCCTTATCACTTATTTATAATATTCTATTTTTGATTGATAATTACATTCAAAGTCGAAAACAACTAAATGTGTGCTATAGAGATAACCCTGAACAACTGTTTTGTTACAATAAAACTCATAAATCTACAATAATTTAAAATGACATAAAATAGTTGGTGTATTGGCCTTTAATTGTTTTCACATGCTTCTAATTTTTGTTATGTTTATGTATTTTATTACTTCTTTTATCACTTCTGATGGGGTGCAATTATTTTTAACACAGGGGTTATAAGAGCTCTGATAAGTATCACAAAACAATATCTGACAGTTTTCCTGGTCGATATCAGTTCCTGATAAATCATTTATTGAAGCGGTCACAAATTACTCATTTTCGGTGCGCGAAAAGAGTTCCTCGATAGTTGTAAGAACTAATGAATCGAAGTCTAGTGAAATTGTTTTAGTTAATAATCTCTCCAATGAAATTGATGATTGAGATACATAAATAGATCTTAAGTATATTCACTTATTAAATAATAATTAGAAATTAATGCGCAACCGTTGGTCACTCTCAATTGTGACCCATATTGTTGTTGTTGATTATGTATAAGATATCGTACATTTCAAACAAAAGATAATAATTTCTTTTGTTTGAAATGTACGGTATCTAACTTGTACCCCAATTAAAACTATTTTATTCATATCTTATACGACTTTTAAAATTATTTGATTAGTTTTCATTAACTATAAGTACATAAATAAACTAAATTTTCACTATGAATTGGTGGTGTAATGGTTAACGAGTTCGCCTTAAATACTGAGAATATATTTAATGGTAGAGACGAGCGTTCAAATCTCGTTTAGGGTATCAAAAACATTTTTGCGAAGTTTTCTTTCAACTACTGAAAAAAACTAGTAGTTATTTTAAAGAATTATGTGTAGTCTGTATGACCGTTTGGTTAAATGACATGATAGGTAACTTCTATAAAGGTACAACTATTACTTGTTTTTATATTTTTCTTCCAAAATGTGAATTGTAAAGATAAATAGGTTTATTGATCGAAAAGTATACACGGCGGTGAAAATCCCAGCCCCCTGAAAATCAGATAGTCTGTGCCTTATTTAATAGTTCAAATGTTTTTTTGTTTTTTTTTTTATATAGTCAAATGTTAATCTATGTCGCCCACTGGTGCCTATGTTGGAAGAGGTGTTGAAATGTCAAATGGCAATCTAGAGAAACTATAAGTTCTTGCCACAATTTGTAAAAGCTGCAGTTATACAATAGTTGTCGAAATGCGCATATGCAGAATTTTAATTCACAGTAACTTCGATATTTAGTTATTTGTTACCACTGGGTCGATGCCTCTGCTTGTGGACTGTTAGTTCCCGAGGGTATTCACTAGCCCAGTAGTTAGTACTTTGGTGCTGACCCAAAAGCCGATTGTATTTCGTACCTTGCAATAATAAAAAGAAGGGAAACGGGGAATGTGTCAAAGAGACAACGACCCTAAGGGGAGCTATAACAACTCAAAGCCACCATAAGATCTTCAATGAACGGTGAGGAAACCCCACACCCAACGGTAGGTCGGAGTTGGCCCCTAAATAAAAGAGTAATCAAGTTCAGCGAAATAAGCATCTTCCTAGACTCCGATAGACATAAAGTGAACTAACTAGAAAACAGACAAGACACACAATTTTTTTTGTAAATTTTGTTGAAAACTAAGGAGTATCTCCCTCATGCAAAGCTCTGTCCTTAGCTGATTTTGGCTATACTTTTATATTCGGCATATGTTCTCTATCATTTTTTTTTTTAAACATATTGATTTTATGATCTTCCAAACATTTAGATATTATCTGCGCTGAAGAGACATAAGTTGTCGAAATGCGCATATGCAGAATTTAAATTCACAGTAACTTTGGTATTTAGAGTTATAAGAATCGACCAGTTGATATGGATTTCAATCCATATCACTTCTTGTTATGACTGGACTTCAGTTTAGTGCAAACAAATGGAAAAATGCAGTCATAAGATTTCACTACAAGTTCGTTGTGTTGCGCCCGACAATGTTAGTAGTTAAATTGAATGGTCTTTGTTGTTTAATTCAGAGAAATGTTACTGTTCAATAATAAGCCTTATCAAGGGACATCTAAAAGTGTAACATAAGAAATTAAAATGACTTCGCCCTAATTAAAAGCCTTCCCTGACCTACATTAATTCTAATTATTTTCACAACATAAATTAATTCACCAGTCACTTCAAAATATCTAAGTTCGACTGTGATTAAAACTAAGAGTACATTATACTGCATATCAGATCGAAATTCATTTGACTAAGCCCCTTTTCACTTTTCATTTTAAACTTAAACTTACTGGAAAAAAATAACTAAAACAATTAAAAGGACAATTGTTCAGAGAACAATTGCAAGGTCTTTCCCAGTCAATGTTATGTTTTATGTTATGTTTTGTAATGTTACATGTTTAAAATCATCTTGATTAGACGCACATTGTCTCCAATATATTAGAGTAGCCATTTTTAATCGTTTTAAAGATTTTACACTAAAAAAAACACAAAAAATGGCTATGACCTTGACCGATGACCTTGATGACCTTTGACCTTGGGTTCAAATTGAAGGTCTCTTCTTACTGATTAATTTGATATGTTACATGACCAAGCTATCTGTAAATGTATAAAAGTTATGCGCGAAAAACCTATTTCCGAAATGCGTCAAGGGCAATAACTCTTCAGGGAGTCATCGGAGAGCTTCGGTCCAATAAGACAAATGTAGCCCTTGATGTGATTAACATTTTTGCTGATATAATTTTTCCGCTATCTATTACGGTTTTTGAGTAAATATGCTAACAAGGTCAAAGGTCAAGGTCAAAGGTCACCGATGACCTTCAACCTGGTACTCAAATTGAAGGTCTTTTCATACTGATTACTTTAAACATATATGTTTACTATATTATCTGTTAGCGTTTAAAAGTTATTCGCAAAAAACCGATTTACCGAAACGCGTCAAGGGCAATAACTCAAAAACGGTTTGTCGCACAGTTTTTGTTTAATTGAATCAAATGTAGATCTTAATGAGAGGAACATTTTTGCAATATAATGTTTTTATAAATTTTTTATCGTTTCCGAGATATAGCGAGAACAAAATTTCAAATGGCGGCCATTTTGAAAATGGCGGTCGAAAAATTTTTTTGACCCCCTTTTTATAATCAGGGTTATCAGAGCTACGTGGGAACCAAATTTCATCAAAATCCGGCAACTTTGAAAAATTTGCATATTTAGGGGTCAAAAACGCGTAACCGGGGTCGCGACCCCAAAAAATTTTTTTGCATGATAAATCATCCTGAGGATGAATGCAACATTTTCCTCAACTCAGATTTTTGATATCGGTTACGGTTTAGGAGGAGATCTGATAACAAGATAAACCGTATTCGGGGAGATAACTCTGTTACTAAAAATAGAATCGG
>MJUU01062416.1:28533-46696 GCA_002080025.1 Modiolus philippinarum
GGGGGGAAGGCACTTAAAAATTGTCATGACCACCCATAGATGCAATATAGGATTTTTTTCTATTTGCTCATGAATTCTGACTTGAATAATAACACCCACCCAAAGCAGCAATTTGAAAGTGCCTTCCCCCCGTCCCATGTATGTTTTTCTGGAACAGCCCTAATTTACAATTTGCTTCTTTAATGTGATATTTATAATTTATAAATATCATAATAAGCTCACATTCTTTTATTTTTACAAAATGATTCATGGTTGGAAGATAACAAAAAAAAAAGACTTTTATTGTTTTAATGAATAATGATATTCTATAATGGAAAGGGAGATAATTCTTTTTTTTCGCTTTTGTTTTGTCGTTTTTGAAATGGACTATCATCCTTTTCTCTGAATTTCTGATTTTCATTAGTACATTTTTGTCATTGTGTTACTGGGGTTCTGTAATCAGATTTTAGGCAACATCTGTATTACGTCCACAGTCATTTTGTGTCAACTCCTTTATATTTAAACCATTTTTTTATTATGCTGCAATCGTATCATGTCTTTATATGGATTAAGCATTACTTGTTGTTATCTTGGAATGCAACAGATATAAGAGTTATCTTTTATATTCAATAATTTTTCAAATTAATTTTTTGGTTTGGTAATAAAAAATGGTAATTTTAAAACCCCTTTTCCCACCATATATTAAAGTTTCTACTAGAAATTTATTTACAGTAGTATAAGGGAGGCAATTCATCTTTATTTGTATTAAAAATATAGAAAGTTTTTAAAGGGAGATAATCCATTTTTTAAAACAAAGAGTTATTTACTGCTGTACACGTATAATCATACTTGTGAACTGGCTTTAAAAATTTTAATACAAATGATAAGAAAACTTCATGCTTTATTGATCCATATTATTTTTGTGATTGATTATTTTTATGAAAATACATGAACTACCGTACTGTAACACCAATGAAAATGTTTGATTAACTTAGATATTATAATATACTTTCTATTATTAATAAGGATAAATTTTTATTTTATTAAATATTGAAGACTGATGCCTTCTTGATTTCTTGCTTAACTATATTTTGGTGATTCCTTGCAATATATTCAGCCTTCATTATCTAACTTTGAGATTCTTTAAAGAGGAGGTCTTTTTTTTTCAGAAATATCATGGCAATTGAAGCACTACTATTTCACTCTGATGTTAGAGATGTATGACTTTCATTTTTCATTATCTCTTGTTTTCTATTTTTCACACATCAATTTTGTTTTGGGTTCATATCCAACATACGGCCAATCTATCAATAAAAGAATTTCAGATTGGACCAGTGTTCTCATATCATGTATATACTGGCAATTAGCTAACTTCAGCTGCTCAACAATTTACAAATGTTATGTGACTGACCAAAATGGACAATGGATGTTTTCATACATTAAATCATCCACAATTATGCAGTTTTGGATTTCTGTCAACCAATGAAGAAGATGAGAGCACATCGGAATATTCCTGATATAATACCCAATGTATATAGGAATAACACAGGATATTGGGTACTAAAACTGGTATCATCAATGGAGAGAAGCATTGAACAGTTACTGTACAGGAAACTTGGTACTAGCTTAGTTAGTACTAAGTTCCCTTTACGATTAAAATTCATTGATTTTCTCCATTGGCGGTACCAGTCCAAGTACCAATATCTGGTGTTGTTCCTATATGTTGACACCCATCGATTTGAAAATACTCACATTTCCAGTTGCCATTTAATTTGTAGTTTACTGCAGTTTACACAAATTAAATACTGATAAATTAAGGTTTAAACCAATGTATATTACAAGTTTATAAGAATTTACTGCTCATTAAACTTAATTATTCTACTAGTTTAAACAGATTTAATGGTAAGAATTAGTCAATTAAAATTTTAATTTATTCAGATTTATAATATATTAAATCAAAAATAAATTTCTAGTTTATATAAATTTAATATATATTAAATCAAAAATAAATTTCTAGTTTATACAAATTTAAAATATCTTAAATCAGAAATTAAATTTGTAGTTTATATAAGTTTAATATGTATTGAACGACTAAATACCGAAGTTACTGTGAATTTACTTTCTGCATATGCGCATTTCGACAACTTATGTCTCTTCAGTGCAGATAAAATCTAATCGTTTGGAAGACCATACACCCAAAGATATTTAAAAAAACTGAAAGAGAAAAATAACCAATATGATCTAAATGTAAAGCCAAAATCAGCCTGAAGTTTAAACAAATTTAAACTTGACATTAAATGGGGTGTAAATTTGGGAATTTAATTGTAAAATTAAACCTAATGTAAACTTAAAGTAAATGAGAAGTTTTCAAGAGAAATAAACTTGTATTATATTTCTAAATTTGAAATTTAATGTTCATATAAGATGCATTTA
This sequence comes from Modiolus philippinarum, assembly GCA_002080025.1. Lineage (NCBI taxonomy): Eukaryota > Metazoa > Mollusca > Bivalvia > Mytilida > Modiolidae > Modiolus > Modiolus philippinarum. The sequence goes on from MJUU01062416.1 coordinate 30,946, forward strand.
ATTTTCCAATAAATGTATCATTTCGTGCAGTGCATGTTGTTCACGATTCCAAGTTACATTTTACATATTTACAGTGGAAGTAAAGCGCAGCGGTGACCTTTGTTTCTGTTCTGGTTGGTCCTTCCGTGAATGCGGATCACTTTTTTTGAGACTTGCTGGTTTTGATAAAAATGATTTACACTTGAGACGTTTTCTCTGAATTAGCTCATATTTGTGTCCCATTGACCTTTTTGCACCACGGAACAATCAAATTATGAATTATGACGTCATGTTTTCCGGGTCACAGGGGCCTGTAGCAATATTTACGGTAAGAAAGTTTTCGTGTATTCCATATTGTAGACCGCCCACTATCTCGATATTCATACATTTCTGATCGTAAATATTGCTACAGGCCCCTGTGCCCGGGTTTTACACACTGCAGAAATCGCAGTAACGGATGACAATAAAAGAAACATCTTGCCAAAGATTCTTGATCTGGCGGACCACATTACAGTAAAAGAACCTGATAAAAACTCAATAAAAAGAAGTATACGTACTGTACAGCCATATGGTGCATGTGCAGTTACTCTGTTGGAAAAGTGGGAGGGGCTAGGTCCATCACACTCGGGGATCTTTGGTTTAATTAGTTTTCTGGTCTTCAGAACGTGGAACTTATATACATTTATCTAGTTACTGTAATAGTCTCTTGCAGTCAGAACATCCCAAAAAAATATTTCACAAGCTATATTTCTCTATATTTCATGAATATATACTTTAAGTGTGATTCCTGATTTACTAAGAAGAAAAATGTGAAGTGCAATGATCATGATTTCCTAGCTGGATTTCAAGGGGTCCCTTTCCCGAAATCCAGGATATATATTTTTTTAAATTGATCGTTTCACGGTCAGGAAAATATTTTACAAATACTCTTACATAAAAATGAATCCTATTTTCCTGTTTCACAGGGATTTTTTCAGCATTTACCGTTTCAAGCCCAACAACTTTTCCCATTTCACGAACACTTCTTTTCGACAATTCCATTTCCCGCTTACTTTAAAAGGCCAATCCCACTTACCGCTTAAAACCCCGTCGAGACCCACTTCAAGTGAACAGAGAACTGATAAAAGACATACAAAATGTGAGGTTCATTGCAACCCCACATCAGTGATTTTTTTTAAATACTAACATCTCATGAAAATATCCAAACTTACACTACAGTATCAGATCACATTGGAAGTCCCTTCCCAAACTCTCACCACAGTTTTCCCAATACTTAACGAGGTCTGAAACAAGCTGCTCATCCTAAGTTTCAGGGAGTTCTGAGTTTTATTTTCCCTGTGGCATATGATTCTCATATGCCTTGCATTTCCTTCAGTTTTTACCAGTACATGCATTTTGGATGATAATTCTACACCATGCATAATATTAAAATAAAAAAATGCAAAACCGACTTCCTGCTTACAATCCAGTCAAGACTCTATTATATCAATATTCTGATTTAAATGTTTTCAGTACAGTGCATGATCCAAAATGTATCAATTAAGCCTTCTTCTGTATTGAACAAGTAGGTTTCCCCAAAATAATGGTATTAGGCCACATCGAATTAATTAATAGATTCTCATCCCCACCTGCCTCATTTTTTCTAAGCTCATTTTTTTTTTTTCTTTTTTTTTTTTTTTTTTTTTTTAGAAATNTTCTTTAAATTCCTATCAATTTCAGTGAAAATCAGTAAAGAATATACAGGTAAAATAAAACCTTCCCACCCGCCACAGATTTATTGTTACAGGTGGATGAGAATCTACAAATTAACTTGATAGAGCCTTATTATTATTCTTTTCTCTAATTCTTGTTCAAAATAAATACTTCCCAAATGATGTTAGATGAACTTAATAATCAACATGTTTAGACATTGATCTCACTTGCTGATTGGTTGTCTCGTGTCAGTTTCTAGAAATAGTGCAACCGGATGTTGATGAAATTAACACCTGCATCATTGTCAAGTGAATTGACTTTTACATTTTATGACTAAAATGTCTGAATTTATTGATAATATGACATTTTTTATCAAAAATATTACACTCAACACCCCTTTGAATGAAAGGCGCAATGATACACATAGCAACGATTATAGCAACAAAATGGCGGCATACTTGAGACTGTAGACGACGGAGATCGCTTTACGTCAGATAAATTGAGTAGGAATTAGAGAAAAAATCTCTAACATTGTTTTCCGGTTTATTACGATAATTTCTCACATCTCGATAGTTCAAATTTCACATTTTAAAGTTCTCGGATAAACCTCGAACTTTAAAATGTGAAAATTTAACTATCTCAATGTGAGAAACATACGTAATAAACTGAAAACAATGTTAGAGACTATATGAAACTGCTCCTAAAATAGACGATATTACATGTTTCTATATGCCATGATTTTATGGAAGCGCGATTTTGTTGTGAAATGGACCTGGCCTTACGTCAATTATATTGATACAACTGCTGTTCAAAAGAAGTTGAGTTTTCAGTGTAGATAATTTTCAAAAGTTGGAAGGTTTCTATAGCTGGTTTGTTTTTACAATAAACAAGTGTGGATCGTATTGCTAGGCAATACATAAGTCCCGTACCAGTGGAATAATTCTTTGTTATTCCAGCAAAAATAGTAAAGGAAAAGTTTTCCAAGTCCAAGGCCCCATGAATCCGTCAAAAATTAATGGACCAAAACCAAACTCGAACTTGATATGTAACTTAAAGAGGTAGACTCACATAGCAATATTAGCTTAATATCTGGAACGGTTTAGAAAAAAAAAGTCCGGAAAACCTAGATTTTACCAAAATTGTCTAAGTCCAAGAGCTATAACTCTGTAAGTAAAAAATCAATGGACTGAAACCAAACTCGAACTTGATCTGTAACCCATAGTGGTACACTCACATAGCAAATATTGGCTTAATATCTGGAACAGTTTAGAAAAAAAGTATGGAAAATCTATCTTTTACCTAAATTTTCTATGTCCAATTGCCATAACTTTAGCAAAAATCAATGCACCGGATCCAAACTCGGACTTGATCTGTTGCTCATGGTGATAGACTTACATATCAGATATAAACTAAATATCTTTTACATTATGGGAAAAAAGTCCGGAAAACTGAGAGTGACGGACTGACAGACTGACGGAGTGCAAATCTAAAGTTCCCTTCGGAGAAGCCGGTATTGGACTGATAATAAAAGGCTATGCCTATATACGACAGCAACATGTTGACCACTGAAAAATGAATGTCAGTATACTGGAAATTTTAACTTAATTCTAATGTGGACACATTCAAAAGCTTTATACAGTAAGTTTTTAGATGGTCACTGCATTGGAACAAACAAAGGGATATGGAGCCTGACTTAGTAATCAGGACATAAAATAAGAAAAAATAAAATGTGCCCTTTTGATCCATTATATGTCAGAAAAAAGTGAAAGAGATACACAAAAACTGTTCAAAATCAACTTAATAAGTGTTGCTTACATGCAATCCTTGCTGATGGGACTTTTTTGCACAGACCTGCACCAGATATTACAGTTAATAAAAACTTCACCTCCACAGTGTGGGAGCTGAAGTGTACAGCCTTTTTCTTATTTTTAAAATAGCGACTTGTACAGGCGTTAATCAGGTAGTTTCACAAGACAAAAATTTACAGACAATACAAAAGTATGTCATGATAAAATTGCTGCTTTCTTATTTTGAATTTTGTTAGCTTGCTTATGTTCTATGCAATTCAACTAGGTTTAGAAACATTTGGTTAACCGAACATTTGGATAATTTTGCAACTTTAATCTATAGCTGGATTTTTATGCCCCGCCTACGATAGTAGGGGGCATATTGTGTTCGGGTCTGTCTGTCCGTCTGTCCGTTCGTCCGTCCGTCCGTCCCAGGTTTACCCTCAGGCTAAAGTTTTTTTTTGAGAAGGAAGTATGACATTATCATAAAACTTTGCATAAATACACATTAGGGTATAATTAAACAAAAATCATAATAAAAATTTGTCCCGGCTGTCAATTTCATGCTTCACTGATCATGGAAAAAAGGTGGATAGTATGAAGTTTACCCTTAGGTTGAAGTTTTTTTTTTTCTGTGAAGAATGTATGGTATTATCATGAAACTTTGCATAAATACACATTGGGTTATAAAAATCATAATGCAAATTTATCCTCGCTACCATCTTTATGCTTCACTGATCGTAGTTAAAGGAGATTGTATGAAGTTTACTCTTAGGTTGAAGTTTTTATTCTTGAAGAATGTATGCTATTATCATGAAACTTTACATTAATACACATTAAGGTGTAATGAAACAAATGCATGTTTTATCCATGCTACCAATTTCATGCTTCACTGATATTGAAAAAGGGGATAGTATGAGATTTAACCTCTGGTTTATAAGTTTTTTTTTCTGTGACTGATGTATGCTACTATCATGAAACTTCATAAAAATGCACATTAGAATATAAATAAAAAAAGACATAAATATTTACCCATTCAACCAACTTTTTGCCTCACTGTTCATGAAATATAGCATTGCTCAAAAAGGGTGTGAGGCGGGGCATTGTGTCCGTTAGACACATATTCTTGTGTAATCACATACTATCGTGCAATGTTAAAGGTTGGATGTGATAAGCCAGTCAAAAGTCAAGTTTACAGGACACAAGATTTGCATTTACTCCATATAACATGTAACATTGGCAATAGACTTGTGGTACAAGATAATATTTGTCTCCTGTTGGAATCGAACCAACCTACAAAACTGTATTCGCCTGAAAAAGACTTCTTATATAGCATCTTGTACCTTAAATTACCTTTAATAGCCATGACCTAGAGACTTCGTATGCTGAGCCATCCCTCATACATTAAAATGTCTCTAAGCAAAACTATCAAGTCTAAAAAATAGTTTTACATGTATAAAAAGATTTTAATGTGCATAAACAATGAAGGGATATTGAGTAAATACAAAGTCTCGGTCTAGAAATACATGCAAAAACTAAGAGATGGAACAACTCTTTTATTGTTGTTCTTCATCTTGAAGTCACCATGAAGCCTTTCATCTTGAAGTCACCATGAAGCCTTTCAACAATGCGTTTTTCCCATACCTCATAGTATGTTCAAGACAATCCTAGCATGGTTGTGAGTGGAATTCATTGCTAAATGTCGAGCAACACTACATCCATGTCTTTTTTAGCCGTTGAACCGTTGATATATATTTGTAAGCTCTTCAAAATTTTTCGCTGTTTTCAGAAATTAATTTCAAATGTTAAAAAATGGAGAACAGGAATCACTTACAATGGCTGAAAATTATAATTACATTCGACAATTTGCAAGGGAACTACACAAGAAAAACACGTATCAGACAAAAGACAAACGCAGACAACGATAGGAACTTGTCCCAGCCGGACTTGGTACCGACACTAGCAAAAGCCAGCGGTAGGGTTAAACCGGTTGATGGGTACCCAAACCTCCCCTTTATCTGTCCCGTTTCCCTATAGTATAAAAACATACGAATAAAACCCAATGCAGGTGGACTACTAACTCCATGACCACAATCTTGAAAGGAAAGAAAAAGACAATACGTAATTTTGAAAGATGTGTCAAGGGGTGCTCGCTGCTAAACTGCCGGCTGGCTCAAGGAGCCTAGTCTGCTGGTAGAACACTGTCGCACTACGGAAGAAAAATCAAACTCAAAACTTCCCGAAGGGTTTGGTCAAGAATCATCATAAATTTCAGCAGACATCGGCAGTATCAGTGAGAAGCCAGTATGTGTGCAACATTTTGAAGTCACTATGTCTCAAAGCAACGGTAGTAGAATACCGAAGGAACAAAGCACAAGATTACACAAATCAAAGTCCAGAGACATGGCAAAATCAAGAACACCAAAAGACGGAAGACCAAAGACACCACATTCCCACAAAACACACGAACATTACATATACAACACAAAAAACTAAAGCACTAACAGTGTGACACTGTTAGCACTAACAAAGCTAATTTAACGGACAAAGCAGAATATCTTGCCGATATCCCCTATTACGTAAGGAATGTCAGTTACGTCCAAGCTTTTCTGGATTTTTAATCAATTTCTGGCATTTTTTAACAATAATTCCGTAAAATTGAGAACTGGAAATGCCCATAGTAATAAGCTGTTTACGAGTAACGCCATATTTAGATATAAGATGTTCATATCTATTACAAAACTTCTTAAATGTATTCAACAACTTATGAAATCTGTAACCTTGTTGTAAAAGTTTGGCTGTGATAGTACGGTTACGTTCATTGAAATCATCAAGAGTAGACAAACTCGTGCGAATCGTACCAGTTGAGAAATATACACCCCGTAAGATGGCAAGGGGAATGTCGCCGTCATGAAAAGGGAAATTAGTAATAGTGAAATCAAAATCATCCCTTTGATCATATATTTTGGTTTTGATTTTACCAGAGTCAATAATGATAGTCAGATCCAGAAAAGTCTAACAGCTAATAATTATAATACAAATTTGTGTAGAAAATTTTGTGTAAAAAATAGATACGTCTCACCAAAAACAAAGATCACCTTTCATTGGCTTTCAAGTATCTGGTTAATGCAAAGAAATGAAATAAAAAGAAACAAGTATGAACCCAAATAGATGTCTCGCCCGTCCTTGCAAGGCCTCTAAATTGAAGTGAAATCTAATAAACTTAAGGTAGTACGGGAGTTTAAAATTGCGCAACATTCTTGCACATGTGACAAAAAATGAAATTTACCTTGGGAAAGCTGCCACACCATTTTCAATGTCTTATTATGGTTACATGTGATGAAATAAACCACTTTTATTGCGAAACCATGTAGAATATTGAACCTTTTCAGCAAACTCCTGTTCCAATTAGGGGAGATAAATTGTTTAGAAATAATAGAAAAAATCAGGTTTTTTTGCGATTTGTTAAAACATAGGTAATCAACGATAACAAAGTTCGCCTCGTTATGGCGCATGGACACAGAAACCAGAGTGCTCATTTACTATCCCTAATGCATGTATAGATGATCTTACCATGCACTGTAACCGACACCTTAATTGGACATAAACTTGAATGCAAGTCAATCTTGTGGAAAATAGAGGTCAAAGTGCCTGGATGCTGACCTACCGCCAAAGATGCATGCACATGCAAGGTTTGATGATCCTACCATTTACAGTTACTTAGATCTGAACTAGGGAGTAAACTTGAATGCAAGTCACTCATGCGTGAAATATAGGTCAAAGTAACCTAATTTTGCCCGGATGCTGACCAACCTCCAAAGATGCTTGCACATCCAAGGTTAGGTGATTGCACCATGTACAGTTACTTAGATCTGAACTCAGACGTAAACTTGAATATAAGTCGATCATGCGGAAAATATAGGTCAAAGTGACCTAATTTTGCCTGGATCCTGACCTACCGCCAAAAATGCATGCACACGCAAGGTTAGATGATCCTACCATGTGCAGTTACTGAGATATCAACTCGGACCTAAAATTAAATGAAAGCCAGTCAAGCGGAAAATATAGATTAAAGAGACCTAATGTTCTTGGAGGCTGTGAGAAAGCCAAAGATGCATCTGTACACAAAGTTTGATGACCCTACCCTTCATAGTTACCAAGATATACACCTAAATGTGGACACGGACGAAGACATGGACGCGGACAAGGAAGCCTTGGGTACTCCAATAGCCCTCCTAAACTTCGTTGATTCGAACTGAACATATGTTTGGTGACCCACAATTGTTTTTCATGGAAGTTGAAGGACAGTATATTATCTAAAATATTTCCAATGTTTAAAAAAATCAATCTGATGTAACTAAATTAAATAAAAAAAATTGCTAAAATTCGCGAATTTTCCCTATTATCTTAACCAAAATAGCTAATTTTTACATGACATATTTCAGTCTTATATGGCCGGTGACCCCAATTCTCATTTCATTTTTTGTTATAACAAAGTACAAATCATGAAAATATCAGAAAATTTTATCTGACAGATTTTACCGCCTTAATCAGAAACTAAACTTACTCGCTAGACCGTGAAATTTGGGATTGACAAAAAAAAAAATAAAGCCATCGAACTTAATCAGAAACTAAACCTGCTGACTAGACTGTGAAATTTGGGACTGACAAAAGCCATACAGCAGGCCATTATGTATTATCCAAGACCAACCCACATACCAAATATCATATATATAAACCTTCTACTATAAATACATTATGAGGAACCAGACATGCTCACTAGACCATAAAATAAAGGTCACAGGCATAAGTTCTATGAAACTGTCATGCACTACCTAAAACCAACTCATCACATACAAAATATCATTGACCTACCAGTAACAGATACTGAGAAACTTAACATACTCACTAGACCATGAAATTGACGTCAAGGACAAAAGTCATATTCAAGACTGACATGTGCTATCCAAGACCAACCTACATACTAAATATTATTGACCTACAACTTATAGTTATTGAGAAATAGACTTAAACAGAGAAGTTTAACGTAGTCACTAGACCATGAAATTGGGGTCAAAGATAAAAGTCATATTCCAGACAGGCATGCACTATCCAAGACAAACCTATATACTACATATTATCGACCTACCATATATAGTTAATGAAAAATTAACTTAAGCAGAGAAATTAACGTGGCCAACAGACCATGGAATTGGGGACAAGGACAAAAGTCACATGCCAAACGGACATGTATTACCCAAGACCAACCTACATACTAAATATTATAGACCTACCACTTAAAGTTAAGTTTCTCGGCTTAAGTCCATTTCTCAATAACTCAAGGTTGGCAAAAAGCCGGTGGTCAATACTGGTTTTAAATGGTCAATACTGGTCAATTGGATTTCTGACAAAAATGCATTATTATAGAGGGTACATGTATCAGAATGTTTATGGTATAATATTTTTTTATTGAGAAGTCTATAGTACAATATTAATATATATAAATATATATAAACAAACTTATAACTACATGAACTAAAATACAAGAAAGTATTTATTAATAAGAAAGGTGAAGAATCCCTATATAAAAAAAAAAAAAAAACATGAAGAGTATACCCTGACAACTGTTTATTTATGCACTTTGAATAGAATTTGTCTAGTTTACCTAGCACATAAAAGAACCCTATAAAGTTTTAATTGCTTTAATTTGTGACATTACAATGGATTAAAACCACTTCATTACCCATCTCCTTGTTCTGAAGGGATCTTGTTTTAACAATTTAATCAATTGACCATGTGTCAATCAGCAGTTTAATTAACACTGTTGACACATATTTTGACTGCTTTTACCAAAATCAGTCGTTTTTTTTTACTGAAAAAGTCTGAACAACGTTGAGATTGACTGAGCTTTGTTGATTCAACGCTTATATTTGGAACCTCACAATATCTAAATTTTTGTAAATTTTGATGAAAAGTAAGGAGTATCTCCCTCATGCAAAGCTCTGTCCTTAGCTAATTTTGGCTTCACATTTAGATCATATTGGTTGTTTGTTGTCTATCAGTTTTTAAACCACTTTGGGTTTATTGCCTTCCAAACATTTAGATTTTATCTGCACTGAAGAGACATACGTTGTCGAAATGCGCATATGCAGAATTTAAATTCACGGTGACTTCGGCATTTAGTTATTTAAAAGTCTTTTTCAACATTAGTTTTAACTGAAAATGTCTGATGAGAGTTGAGCCAACTCACTTCAGTCAATCTCAGTCGTTACCTTTGTTGTAAAAGTCTGTGCAGTGTTGAGCCAACAGTGGTCAGTCATTCCTAACACAACTGCGTTGTGAATGACTGATTTTTGTTGAGAAAATCTGTGCAGTATTGAATCAACGCTGACCAGTCATTCTAAATGCTACTTGTGTTGTAAAAGACTAATATATATGTTGAAAATGACTGACCAGCGCTTACTCAACGTTGGAGAGACATTTTCAACATGGTTCAGTCTTTTACAGCACATGCGGTGTTGAAAACGACTGATCGGAGTTGATTCAACACTTGACAGACATTCTCAACAAATATCAGACTTTAACAACATATTTAGTGTTGAGAATGACTGATCGGAGTTGACTCAACGCTGGACAGACTTTTACAACAAAGACCAGTTAAAAGTCAAGATTTTTATTTTTTAGATTGACTTATTCATATGTTTATTGAAATATTTCATTCTGTTTATGTTTTAGTTATTTATTTTATCTCAGTAATTTTATTTATATTTCTATATGTTTTATTTATTTTTATTTATATGTTCAATTTATCGATTATTTGATTTATTCATGTATTCATTTATCTTTTTATTCATCATTATGTAGAGAAATCTTCACTTTTCTGTCTTAATCTGATTATTCATTCAGTTATCTATTTAGTATAATATTTTTATTAAAAAAGAGAGGGTTTACCAGAGACCTCTGGGTTTAGTAAAACCGAAAAGCTGACATGTGCAGAAATGTTGGTCATTTTCAGTGGAGGTAACCTCGAAATATCACCATGCACGATACATGTATGTGTACGCAATTCGATCTTTTTCAATCGGACGGTTTAACGCATAAATATAAGAAGTAAATACTATTGATGAAAAAATAAATTGAGTTCTTTTAACGCAAATGAAAAGTTATTAATTAAAATACCCACTAATGATTATTATGGATTTGTGTTTAAATTGATTTTTTTTGTATTTGTGGTACATTTGTATACTGTTAGGGTTTTAAACATTAGAAGTAGAAAGACACTTCTAGTAGAAGGATAAAACATCTACCCAATTAACAAAATATAATAAACAAGTGGTAAAGACATCACCTGTCACCTTGATCATGTGATATTAGCCCGAGGGTGTCATAAATCATTGTTGCGGTCAGCTGTTAAGATGTTTTAAAACATTGTGTTTTTGTGATTTCAAAACAAAAAACCAAAATATTATAAATAAACGAATAATGGATTTCAGAATTTGAAATAGCATATTTTTATATGTATATTGCCGGGAACATATGCATCATCAGACATATGTAAGTCACTCGTTGAACAACAGTTGACAAAAAATAATAAAATAGATAATAAAAAACAATTTTGATCAGATTTTTTCAAAGAATGTTTCTTTCTAAATCAACGAACAGAACACCTTCATTCACTTACTTTAAACTGGGACTAATTTAACTGTTATATTAGTCACAGCTTTAAGGAAATAGATAATTAAATTTTAATTTAATGCGTATCAGAACTATGAAAAATGCATGGTATAGCAGTTTTTCACCCAAATTCAAAATTAAATATAAATCATTAATTATTACAGCTTTTAAGTAAAGAATTAACAGATGATTTTCAAACAGGACAGGGACAATATTTTACTTTGGTCCCTGAACAGAATAAAAACAGACCACGACAATTTCCGGTTGTCTCCATATGTGAAAAAAATGAGATTTTTTAGTTTTCAGTTGAAATTGGAAGTTATTTAATCAATTTCTTAAGTGTTAGAAAATACATCATTTCTACACTTTTTGAAAAAAGCCAATCATTTTTAGATTCCCATATAGTTTTTTCTTAATTAATCGTGAAATGAAACTAACATTCTTATTAACACAAGGGTTATAGGATAAAATACATCAATCATGCATTTTGAATAAGCAGAGAGCCAATAATTTTTAGAAAGTGATATGGATATTTGTTATTTTGATTTGTTGACGACCCCTATGCATTTGATATTGATTATTCGTGTACATGTAGTTTGTTTGGTCACGTGAATTATCACCTATTCCCATTTTCTTGGTATGATATACGTATAATCCTGCAACAAGCTAATGCAGTGAAATGTTTGTCACAGAGAAACTTCTTTCATACACTAAAAAATCAACACATTCGGCCAACATGAGCAACATGAGGACACATTTATAAACTTATCACTAATGATTAAAAGGTTATTATATAATTTATTTGGTTCCCTCAAGGCCCATTGGCGGATCCATAGGGGTCCCAGGGGTTAGAACCCCCTTTTTTCTGGACGATCATCCATTTTTTAATCAATATCCTGATGTTTTATAAAGAAATACCCCCAAAAATATTCGTGCCTCACTGCGCTCGGCGAAATCTCATTTCATCTCTAACTGGAACTAACTTTTCTCATTACCTGGATCCGCGCGTGTGCCCAGTTGTTTTTCTTCAATTTAGCCGTCATTTGGACATGTTACGATAAACTTCAAGTTAATTATTTGTTTGTTTCTATTATGGGGTAATTTTTTTAATGTGTAGGAACAGTTCTGAATCCAACTTTAGATTAAGTGTGTTGATTATAGTTTATCTAAATTTCTTATCAAAATTCAGGAATTTAATAAAAGATAAGAAAAAGGGGTTCTGGGATGCAGCCATTTGATATTCGGGGGAGCTTAGAGATTTGAAAAAGTAAAATTATATATTTTCATATCCATCTCGGCTAAATTACTTATTATCCCGAAATTTCAGGTCAAATCATTTTTTTTTTTTATTTTCCTCAAAAATATTTCTATTCAAAATAAAATAAAATTGTTGCTGAAATAAAAGTCGAATTTACATAACTACCTGCTGAGCCTCAGCGTACACCCGCAGGCATGACATGGCTGCATAGTGTATATGCAATATGCAGCATATGAGTAAACTGTGTAATGTTACATTGATACATGGAATTTGCCAACTTCAAACAGACAACAATAACTTACCGTGGAAACTCAAAAATATCATAAATCAAGATTTGGACATTCAGATTAAATTAACAAAAAGAAAATAATTTCTAAAAAAAAGGAAAATATAAAAAAAAAATTATAAAAAAAAAATAAATATTATAAATGAAAACTAGAAAAAGGTGAGCAAAGCTCACTAAGATACATACCCCCAACTCCCACATTCGATCCAAGAAATAAAAAATCCATAAAAATAAAAAAAAATCGATATTAAATTTTTAAATAGATGGTGCACAATGGCAATAAGAACTGAACATTCTATGGAAATTTCATTGAATTCAACTGAGGGACCTAGTAGGACTTGTCGCCACAAAGTGTGTACCGCCACTGAGGACGGACGGACGGACGGATGGACGGACGAACGAACGTACGAACGAACAGACGCCATGATCACTATATACCACCTGCTAAAGCGGGGGTTATGAAGAAGAAATTAAAAAATAGGTACTTCAACCCTTTTAATACCTTTATTGGATATTTGATACCTATTAAAAAAAGGGTTCCTTTTTTGTCATTTTATCAGAAAGTCCATTGAACAAACTGGACTTACAAAGTCACAACATCTACTATCAACCCCAAAACGTTGATTAAAACAGAAAAAAATGCATTTCTCGCAATCTATCCGCATCATCAAAATTAGCTGTACGAAATGTCAAAAATTAGGGGTGAAAGATGTAGATGTATTGATTTCAGCGATTTGTATGCCCTTCCTGGGTACGACTGAGCTTAGGGACCGATCATTTAACCTGAAGGGGGTATGTTTTTTTTTTCTGGACAGAATTTTTTTTCGCTCTTCGCGCGAAAAAAAATATTTGTTTTGTTCACATGTATCAGTAAAATATTTTTTTCTCAAAATTAACATAACATGTTATATTTATTAAACATTTAGCAACTCTTTGTATTATGATAAAATCAGCCTCAAACTATACAAACAAATAATTAAATATATTAAAGAGACTGCAAATAAAAAAAATGCTATTTCCAGAATTGTGAAAAAAAAATCTGATACATTGAAAAATTTGAAGTATTTCATGTATGTAAGGCTAGGGATATGATCAAAACCTAAACATAGAATACTGGATAAATGTGTATTTGATATGTTTCATGCCAGTATCTCAAAATTTTATCTAACACTTTCCTTACATTTTCCTCAAGTATTACCTTTATTGTGCATAAACTGCAAAATTTGTCTAATTCATTTATTTTATTTTAGAGAATGACCACTTCAAGAAGGCCACTTGAGCAAGAAAATGTTAATACAGTAGAAACAGAAAGTATGAATAACTGAATCACTGGAATGCGAAGAAGGCAATAGTATGCAGAATCAAAATTATTAAAAATATACTGACAACCCGCATGAGTCTGATATTACAACAGAGAATACTGCACATATGGTAGAAAATATAGCAAAAGACATTATCATGGATGAACAGATGTCATACAGATATCACTTAGCAGAAAAAAAAAAACATTACCTATCACAACAGCAGAAACTATCATGACTATAGAGACTTCAGATAGCACAGTCAAAAGTCAAGGTACAGATACCTGACAAAACAAAATGACATTATATAACAAAAATATTTGATATTGCAGTTTCTCCAAGAATAATATTGAAAACATATTTAGATTTGTAGAAGAGATTGAGCAAAAAAAAAATAATAAAAATAATTATAACAACCAGGCAAAAGGTTAAATAAGATTGATCAAATTATAGTTGTAACTCAACAAATTATTTTTTTCTATTTTTTTTTAAAGCCTATGCATATTTTTATCATATGGAATTAATAAATGAATATTCCTATATCTATTTTGAAGTCAAGTTGTCATTACTATTTCACACATATTCATATAGACCATTCATTACTCTTAAAATAATTTTTGAGGACAAAACAGTAAACGTTTATTAAAGGTGTAAATCTAATTTATTTCATTTCTAAGTTAATGCTATCATAATCAAAATAGATATATTTTCAGTGTCATCAGTATGATTTTGTGAGAATGATTTATTTTGAATTTTTTATATAGTTATTGTAAAGGATCATTCGATTTTCAAAATAAATTTATTTTTAATTTGATTCGGTCAGAATAAATTCATTATGAAGTTTTTTTAACAGTTATTGTAAAGACAGTTTTAAGTAGGCTGATTGGATCTTCAAAATAAATCTTTTTTCAATGTTATTCTGTAAGGATAGATTATTAAGAATTCGGTATAAACTTATTGTAATGACATTTATTTGTAGGCTCATTCTACCTCCAAAATAAATTTAATTTCAATTTGATTCTGTCAAAACAAATTTATTCAGAATTCTTTATAAATTTATTGTAATGACAGTTGTATGTAGGCTGATTGGATCTTCAAAATAGATTTATTTTCAGTCTGATTCAGTCTGAATATGTTTAATATGTAGTCTTTATGAAGTTGTTGTAAAGGCTCATTCCATCATCAAAATAAATTTATCTTCAGTGTGAATCGGTCAGAATATATTTATTATGAGGGCTTTATAAAATTATTGTAAAAACAGTATTATGTAGGCTGATTGGTTTTTCACAATAATTTTATTTTTAGTCTGATTCTTTCTGCATTGTATTTGATGAATGCTGGAAAATCAATAAGAACAATCACCCAGATACATGTACATGCATGTAAATAACTAAGATACTTTGTTAGGTGCAGTGACCATAGACAACACAATGTCAAACTAGTTTTGATGGAGCCATAAAGACGTTGCTGATATTACAAACTAAAACAATATAAAATAAAAGATAACATCTGATAGCAGTCCCCATATGTATTTTGTGCCTGACAAATACAAGAGTATAGAAACATATTCATCAATGAGCATTGTGAGCATCTATATAATATATGTATGTTATAACTTCATACACAACTTTTTGTACATATAACATATTTTTATAAACTTACGCAGTTCCAAAAACGTTTAAAACAATTTGTTCAAATAGATGCCCTACTTTTTCGTCTGAGGGAATTTGAAACACCCTATATTTTAGTATATATATATATATATATATATATA
>MJUU01062417.1:91-21614 GCA_002080025.1 Modiolus philippinarum
GGGGTACTGGTGTGTCATTCGCTACTCCTCCTAACTAAATGAATGGAATTTAATGAAACTTTCAGAGAATCTTTATGACAAGATGCCATTGTGCACCTCCTATTTTAAATTTTGATCTGATCAGTTTTTTGGGTTTCAGATGGCCATACATGGACTTACCCATGTATTGTCATTGGGGGGAGGTACTGGTGTGTCATCCGCTACTCCTCCTAAACCAATGAATGGAATTTAATGAAACTTTCAGAGAATCTTTATGATATCATGCCATTGTGCACCTCCTATTTTAAATTTTGATCTGATCAGTTTTTATACCCCTGCTTTTTGAAAAAAGCAGGGTATATAGTATTCGTTGTGTCTGTCCGTCTGTCCGTCCGTCCGTCCGTCCTTTCGTCCGAAATTGTATCCGCTACTCCTCCTAAACCAATGAATGGAATTTGATGAAACTTTTAGAGAATCTTTAAACATGATGCCATTGTGCCTAACGTGTACTTAGCCATGCATCGTTATTTGGGGAGGGGGTTCTGGTATACAATCTGCAACCCCTCCTTAATCAAAGAATGGAATTTGATGAAAGTTTCAGAGAATCTTTATCACATGATGCCATTGTGCACCTCTAATTTTAGATTTTGATCTGACCAATTTTTGGAATTCCAATAGCCATACATGGATTTAGCCATGCATTATCATTGAAGAGGACGATACTGGTACATGTATGCAATCTGCAACTCCATCTAAACCAAAGAATGGAATTTGATAAAAATTTCAGATATTCTTTATCAAGTAAGGTTATAGTGCATCTCCTATTTTAGCTTTTGATCTGACAATTTTGGGGGATTTCAAATAGCCTAACTTCAACACTGCCATCCATGTAGCTTATGTGGGGAAGCGGGGGTATCATTTAGTGAGCTATGCTCATAGTATTTCTAGTTATCTTAATACACTGTATAGAAAACAGGGAGTGTTCAATGTGACTCTAAATATCGGAAAGATTACCCCTCCCCAACAAATGTAAGCTTAGAAATCCCCAAAATATGCATAGCTTTACATATACATGAGCAAAACATACTAATGTTTTACTTTCTTTCTAAAAGATGCCTTTCATGTATTGTTATACGAAATTCTAACGTCAAAATATCGGTAGAATTGAATGTTTTTAGCGATTTTTGTGAAAAATGGGAATTTTTAGCATTTCAGAATTTTACTAAATTGCTAAATAACTGCCAATAAACCACGCGTACGATTTTAATTCTGTATGTATTTTGGTGTTTGAAATTAAATGTCATTGGACATTTATTCAATGCTTTATCTTCTAACGATGAATATGATGAAATAAATTGTGTTCAATATTTGTGGAAAGGGGTAATATGGTTGCAATTTATGAGACTGTAGCTAGCTAAAAATGTTCAAAATCATACTTTCTAATAGCTTTGATATAATGAAAAGATATTTTATCAACCTTTTGGAGTTATATATCAAATTCATAAAAATACATCTCTTTGTCAAAAACAGCAAGCATTCTGAAAAAAGGAGAATTCCCATTTTGTATCGAACAGAAAGGCCAAAGGGAGACCTCTTCAAAATAGAAATTTACTTAAATGGTCTTCTGCATGTCAGCTATTGTGAAATACACATAAGAATTTGCATTAGAAATTTTTTTGTCATCTTATTTTTTGCTAATTTTTGTATTTGTGAACCTACAATAGGTCTGAAACTGAATTTTTGCACACGATTTGTTGCTTACATATCATAAATCATTATTACATTGGCAATTACCAGATAAATATTCAAATTTGAACGACCCAAAAACTAAATACCGCAGTTACTGTAAATTTACTTTCTGAATATGGGCATTTCGACAACTTATGTCTCTTCAGTGCAAAAGTCAGAAAGTCGAAATAATGAAAACATTTCAAATTCAGAAAATATTTATTTTGTCGAGACTTCGACGATAGTGATTCCACTGGTGGTGGTGGTGGCGGTTGCGACGGTGGCGGCGGCGGCGTTAAAATTGTTTAAGTTTTATCTTGGGTCTGTTTACCACAATCAATTTAAGTGGAATTCTATGTCTGTCCCCCTGAAGTCATGCCCCACTGACTACTTTTATCAAATGTTTATGTTTTATCTTGTTTCTTTTTAACATCAATCAGTCATGGTAGCGTTGTTGATGTTTGATATGCGGCTGCATTAGCATGATTTAACTACTACTCTATGTGGCGTTTTTTGTCTATGCCCATGCAGTCATGCTTCACTGACTTCAAAAGTTTGTACTGTTTGTCAAAAGTATATATATATATATATATATATATATATATATATTCAGTGGCATTTACGTCTTTGTCCTTGTTGTCATGCTCTACTGACTTTGCACTGTTTATTAAATGTCAAGTTTTATCTTTCTTCAGTTTAATATAAACCACTCACAGTAGTCCATTGATATCTGGAAACTTGCATTTGCATTAGTACAGATCAGTTCCAATGCTGTTTTATGCCTATACCCCCCGTAGTGAACCTCCATTGAATATGAATTTTGAATTGTTTATTACTGTTCATCCTAGCCACTTTGACATTTGACATTCAGTTACCTCTTGATGAGTACAAAGTGATTGCAGATCCAAATGATGACCTTGACTCCTCAGTCATGAATGAAAGATCACATCATGATTTAGCCAGCATTACACATGAAGACTAAGATATCGATATAATGGCTGCTGCTATAGATCAATGTGTAGATTTAAACGATGCATGGGGCAGGCGAGACATATTCTGTGTCAGCAATTAATTCAAAATTTTATGGACTTTAATGGTCTTATTTTCCAACATTGTATCACAATTGAAAAGACAGGCATAAAACAACTAGATAAAATGACAATAGTTATTTATCTGAAAGGAATTTGCAGGAAGAGGGATACGTTTTTTTGGTATCACCAGACCATAAATATTGCGTAAAGTTTCCACACTTGTGTTCGATATAGAGGATATTAAATTAGCTTCAATTTTGTATCAAATTTCAGTACAACTAACTTATTTACAGAAAATTATTTAGCTTAAAAGATGGAATTTAAGTTCAAACGAAAATACAAGAATTTTGCGTTGTGTTTTTTTTTTTTTTTTTTCAAGATTGATAAATCCTCGCAACAGCATGTATAGATATTTCATGAAAAATATTGCAAACACTCTAGACTCCGAATTGGTTCAACAGCACATGAGATGGGTCGCAAACATTGTATAGATTTATTTCTGATATAAATGTTTTACGTCTTTTACATGTAAAAAATGCATTTGATTTTCTATTCCTTTTTTTAAATGACGAAATGATTTTGCTGTTTTCTATTTTTTATATTGCTAGTGCTTTAATTTTGTGGTGCTCCGATACTTTTTAATTATTTTATCATCTTTGTTTGTCTCATTTTGTGTTGCATCTGAATTGCCGTAGTTTGAAATTTTATTCTATATTTTTTTCCGTTTCCCTGTATTGTCCTCCAGATTTCTTTGACGATGAATTCAATACATTCAGTGTACTTTAATTTCAAACAACGGTAGTAGAGACCCGAAGGAACAAAGGAGTAATGTTTACAAAAATCAAAGTCTTAAGACATAGTAAAAACGATAACACAGAAAACAATTGCGTAAGACAGCTACAAAGCACAGAAAAAACACACAACATTCAAGACCATGGCACACACAGTGTGAACTCCGGTGTAAATGAGAGTGACATCGGGTGCTCCGGAAAGGTAAGCATGTCAACTATACTATATGACTATTATAAATGCTGTGCATTACTTCAGTATTTGGTTTACCTACACAAGAAAAATACTAAGTATAACTTATATCTCAATACTAACAAAGAAAAAGGTGTCTTTGATCTCCTTGCTCTCTCTTTACTAAAGTCAATGAAAATAAATCTAATGAAAAAATTGTAAACTTTATCAGTAAAACAGCATTTATAATATTTTAGAGCAAATTAAAGAAAAACTCCAGTCATGGAGAGAAGACGACAATATGTTTGTCGAAACAAGAGCTGCAAAATATATTCTGAAATCTCTTGAATCAAATGACGTTGTTACTGTTACCGGTAGTTTTGGGATGGGGAAAACTGCCACTGTCAGACATGTAGCATTGCAGATGCAAGATAAAGGCTATGACATTATCCCATTGATGGATCAAGCTCAAATTGTTACATTTTACAATCCAAATAAGAAAACTGTGTATGTTGTTGATGATTTCTGTGGAACACACAGTTTAAATGTCAATGATTATGAACGATGGAAAAGGGTTATAGATGATTTGAAGAAAATATTTGAGAAGAAGTTGACAAAGGTAATTTTTACCTGTAGATTACAAGTGTATCAAGATGATAAATTTGAAACAATGGACATATCTAAATCATGTGAATGCAATCTGTTGTCAGATGATTTATCTCTGTTACAAACAGAGAAACAAAGTATAGCTGAGATGTATCTGAAAAAAGACTACACTAAAATAGCTACATTTTATGATTTGTATGATTGTTTTCCACTTTTGTGTAAGTTATACAAAGAAAACAAAATGTTAAATACCATTCAGTTTTTTCAAACACCATTTTCAGTGTATGAGGTTGAGATTGAGAAACTACGTACAGAAGGTGGAGAATACAAATTGTGTGCTCTGGCGCTATGTGTGTTGTTTAATAACCATGTAGAAAGAGAGTGGTTAACAGGGGAGGTAGATAAAGATGTGCAGAGAATAATAGAAAACACATGTGAGGCTTGTAAATTAAACAAGAGTACTTCTAGATTTCAGTTGTGTCATGAATTAGATTCTCTAGTACACACATTTGTCAAATTGGAAGACGGTGTTTATCGCACCATTCATGACAAACTTTTCGATTTTTTATCACTTTATTTTGGGAAAGTGATGCTACCTTTGTTGATAAAAAATGCCATCAGTGGGTTTATATCAGAAAAAATTATATTTGAGAGAGAGGCAGATAGTGATCAGTTTACGATCATTATACCTTCAGAATACCAAGGGATGTACATACAGAGACTTTTTGATGATTGGAGAAGTGGAAAAGTTGCTAATACATTCGTTAACGAAAATATGAAAAACACAACCTTCAGAAATATGTTCAAAACATACTTTAATGATTTGCAGAAATCGGATCAAGAGCAGTTGTTATATACACTTGATGAAACCTGCAATGAAAGTGTACTTGCATGTTGCTGTTTTCTGAGAGATAAAGATTTTGTACTCTGGTTTATTGAGCATGGTGTGGATGTTAACTATTGTGGTAATTTTGGTTGTCCACCCTTATTTGCAGCCTGTGAGGTTGGGCATGTAGAAATAGTTAAAATATTCCTGAACAGTAAAGCTGATATTAATAAATGTAGGTATAATGAGATGTCCCCTCTGTATATTGCCTGTGACAAGGGACATGCAAAAGTTGTTAAATTGTTACTGAACAGTAAGGCAGACATTAATAAATGTGCATATGATAAGTCAACACCCCTTTTCGTTACCTGTTTAAAGGGACATTTAGAATTAGTAAGAATGTTGCTGAACAGTAAAGCAGATATTAATAAATGCACAGACGATGAAGCATCACCCCTTTATATTGCCTGTCAAAATGGACATGAAGAAGTTGTTAAATTATTACTAGAAAATGAGGCAGACATCAATAAGTGCAGAAATGATTATTCGTCACCACTGTTCATTGCCTGTCAGGAAAACCATATTGAAGTGATCAACGTATTACTGAACAAAGGGGCAAACATAAATAAACCAAGGAATGACGGAACAACCCCCTTATTTCAGGCTTGTGGAAATGGTCTTTACAATGTAGTTGAAGTGTTACTGGACAGAAAAGCAGATATCAATAAGTGCAGAAATGATGATACGTCACCTCTATTAAAGGCATGTGAGGAACGCCATATTGAGGTGATCAACTTATTACTGAGCAGAGGGGCAAACATTCATAAGCCTCAAAATGATGGAAGATCCCCTTTATTTAAGGCTTGTGGGAATGGGCTTGTAGGAGTAGTAGAAAAGCTTCTTACCAGTGGGGCAGACGTAAATAAGTGTTCGAATTTAGAAGCATCACCTTTTTATATTGCCTGCCAGAAAGGACATGTTGAAGTAGTAAAAATATTACTGAACAGTAAAGCAGACATCAATAAATGTATATATGACGGGTCAACACCACTGTTTATTGCCTGTCTAAACGGCCATTTAGAAATAGTAAAAATCTTACTGAACGGTGAGGCGGACATTAATAAATGTACAAATAATGGATTATCTCCTCTGTATATCGCCAGTCAGGAGTCACACTTGGAAATAATTAAATTGTTACTCAAAAGTAAGGCAGACATAAACAAGTGTAACAATGATGGTAATTCGCCTCTATATATCGCCTGTTGTATGGAAAATGTGGAAACAGTTAAAACTTTACTTGACAGTGGAGCAGATGTAAATAGGTGTACAAATGAAGGCACTTCTCCTTTGTTTCTTGCCTGTCAAAATGGACTTCTAAAGATAGCTACACTTCTACTGAACAGAAAGGCGGACATAAATAAGTGTGCAAATAATGGTTATTCGCCTCTCTTTATTGCATGTGCGATGGGTCATGTGGAAGTAATTAATATGTTACTGAGTAGAAAGGCTGACATCAACAAGTGTACGTATAATAGGATGATATCCCCTCTGTATATTGCCTGTATTAAGGGACGTACAGAAATAGTTAAACTATTACTGAACAATAAGGCAGACATAAATAAAACGGCGTGTGATCAGTCATCACCCCTTTTCTTTGCCTGTTCAGAGGGACATTTAGATTTAGTAAGGACATTACTGGAGAGTAAACCAGATATAAATAAATGCACAGATGATGAGGCAACACCGCTCTATATTTCCTCTCAAAATGGACATTTAGAAGTTCTTAAATTATTGGTAGAAAATGATGCAGACATCAATAAGTGTAGAAATAATGGTACGTCACCTCTGTTAATTGCTTGCCATGAACGACATGTTGAAGTGATTAACATATTACTGAACAGAGGGGCAGACATAAATAAACCCAGAAATGACGGAACAACACCCTTATTTGAAGCTTGTCGGAACGGTCTTGTAGAAGTAGTAGAAGTGCTTCTAAACAGAAAGGCAGACATCAATAAGTGTAGAAATGATGATACGTCACCACTGTTAATGGCCTGTGAGGAACGCCATATTAAGGTGATCAACTTGTTACTGAACAGAGGGGCAAACATTAATAAGCCCAGGAGAGACGGAACAACCCCCTTGTTACAGGCTTGTAGTGATGGTCTTGTAGGAGTAGTAAAAATGTTACTGGACGGAAAAGCAGATATCAATAAGTGTAGAAATGATGGTACGTCACCTCTATTTATTGCTTGCCAGAAACGACATGTTGAAGTGATCAACATATTACTGAACAGAGGGGCAGACATTAATAAACCCAGAAATGACGGAAAAACCCCATTATTTGAGGCTCGTTTGAATAGTTATGTAGATGTAGTTGAAATTTTACTGAACACAGAGGCAGACACCAATGATTATTGAAATGATGCAGAGTCACCTCTGTTGAATATTTGTCATGAACAAAATGTTGAAGTGATCAACTTATTACTGAACAATGATGCAGATATCACTATGCCTAGAAATAATGGAACACCTCCAACCACCAAACCCCCCCCCATTCGGCCATGTATGAAGGGAGAGGTAAAATTGTTACTGAACAGAAAGGCAGACATAAATAAGTGTACAAATAAAATTTTATCACTTCTGTTAATTGCATGTCAAAACGGACATTAAGATATAGTTATTAAATAAATAAATACCGAAGTTAATGTGAATGTAAATTTTGCATATAGTTTAATTATAAGTTAAAAGTATCCCAAACATAAACTTGTTATACTTAAAATATATAAATAATAAATAATGCAGGCGTTCATAAAGGTGAAGATCATGTGTTTATTGCCAATCATGATGGCCATGTTTGATGTTTATTGTTCAGATATCACAGAAAAAAAATAAAAAAATAAAAATGGTTTCAAATTTCTTACACTTACTGGATAACAAGCTGTATATTTTTTGACCGTGTTGTTTTGATAGAAACAACCCTTCTCTATATCGCCTAGTACGATGGACATACAGGGGAGGTTACATTGTTTCTTTTAAATAATGCAAAAATCAAGAAGCATAGAAATTCTTCAATTTTTCTTAACAATGAGGCAGGCATTAAGGTTAAAACTGATGTCAAATCGCCTTTGTTTATTGGTTGTGAAAAGAGTAGAAATATTGCTGAGCTAAAGATTTCTTTGTACTCTATCTGGTTTGCGATAAATTAGTTTTCGTAAGAATATTTCTTCTTTCAGTTAACACAGATTCGCATACTCCAGTAAATGACTTCAACTTTCTTATTGAACTTAACTTTATTTGTTGTGCTTTTGGAAAATTACTTTACTGTGCGTTTACAAAAAATTACGTAAAATATCTCATTGCATTTTGTATCGCGAACATTTTGGTACATAAAATATTCACACTATTTTAAAGTATAGTACTTAATTTATGAATAGTTTGGTAAAACACCTTTGTATTCTATTTTTTTAATTGCATGCAATATTAAACAGTTACATTGTACAGTACTTATTTTGTTTTTTATTTCGTTATATTTTTTTCATTGTGTCTAACTGTGCCTTGGAAGCACAACAATTTTGAGCTATTTCACTGTCATATTTCACTGTACATTATCAGTAGCTTGTATAAAATAATTCAATGTCCAATTCTGCGTGAATTTTTGTAAATATCAAATTTGTTATTGTACTTTGTATGTCAACAGTTTCATTGAAATGTTCCAGTGTCACAGATAGCACAGTTAATTGTAAAAAATAGTTTAAACGGACTGCTGCACTGTTCTAATTTGATGAACAGTCCTAAAAAACTATTACATTGGTCAGTACGTTTTGTCGTTATCATTTCTTTTCAAAATTTAAAAATGTTTTACTGACCCACTGTACAGTATTCAAAATTTACAATGTATTATACTCCCACTGTTTAGTGTTTAGTTAGCTTTATAACTGTCTTGAGTTAAATCGCTATAAAATATTTTTGACAATTTTAAGTAGTTTGTTTCATAGTTTACATTCACATTAAACTTTTATTGTTTGTATAATTGTTCATTGATGTAGTAACACGTGAAAGGTGAAATGAAGAAAATCTACAATTATAAATGATATCATAAATGGAAAGAGCATTATAACAAGCAATACAGTTAGCTAAAAATATTGATAGGTTCTGGACATTGCTTTCAAGATATTTCATATCTAAAAATAGCGGGAAAATGCTCTTTTGGACTTTAACATTAGAATAGCATGGAATGGCCAGACAATGCTCTCTTGGACTTTGACCTTAGTATAACATTGATTTCATTTACATGGAAGTAAAATCTACAATCTAATAATGTTTTGTTAAATGTCCTGAATTGAGCTACTGAGGCAACTGATGACCAAAAAATTTGATGTAATAAGCAAAATATATTACACTGTAACAATGAATATAATCGGAATGACTTTTGCAACTCGTTTTTTTTTTTGTTTTTTCTTTTTTGTTTTTTTTGTTTTTTGTTTTTTTTTTTTTTTTCAAAAAATNTTATAGAACTTTTGAATCATGTAAAAAATACATTTTTATAAATATTATGTTTGTATTATTTGTTTTTATAAATATTATGTTCGTATTTTTGTTTATATAAATATTATGTTATATTATCATACCCCCTCTTAAGCGGATAGTATATAGCGATCATGATGTAAGCTCGTCCGTCCGTCCGTCCGTTCGTTATTCCGTCCGCCATAGATAACATACTTTGAATTGACTTCTCCTAGACATATTGTGCACCAGCCATTTAAAGTTTTGATTTTTTTTTTTACTTCTGGAATCAAATGGGGAAGCTGGGGTATGCATTTTGAGCTGTACATTGTTTTTTATGTATTGTAATCATATGTTGAAATTATTTGCCCTTAAGCCTGCAGAAAAAAACGAAAAGACATTGTAGGTTTACAATCACTAGAGCCAAAATAATAAAGAGTAAATTTGTTGGAGGATGAATTTGATGATTGAAGAAATGTATGTTTCTTTAATGTTTAATTTTAAGTAAACTGTTGTTAAGTAATAAGAAAAGGGGTTATTTTGTCAATACTTGAAGAGTTTCCTATATGATGATATGCTACAGAGCATCTTATTAGATGTTATTGCATTGTACATACCTGTATGGCACGCCAAAGCCACAAAAATGAGATAAAATAGCATCATCTCAGGTAATGCTATCTTATCTGAATTTTTGTTGTTTTGGTGCACATTATCAGACGTGTATTATCAGGTTTCCTCATTATCTCCTGAGAAGTACTTTTAAATATTTTATATACTCAACAAAAAAAGTTAAGGATCTAGGTTTTTCATTTCCAATACAAATGTTTTAAGTTTTACAACACAGTTTAATTTGATCTATTTATACAAAAGGCGATCAGTCGTTGATCCTCGTGTTTGATGTTTTCGAAATTATCGGGTTAGACACTTGAAAAAAGTCTATGAAGTCAACCTTCCATCTGTTCATCCCTCCTCGAAAAACACAAATTTCTGAAATTTGAATTTTTATCCCAAAAATTTATCTGCCTTAAAACAAATCAAACTTCTGTCGGGAACCGATACAAGAAGCCTTTACTTGCACAATTTTTGTGTCTTGATGGTTCAAACGACGCTGTTAAGTCAAAATCTTTAATCTGAGCACCATACCCTTCAAAATTTTGAAAATGACCCAAACAAAAGTGGAAATTTCTGTATGGGAAAATGTGGGTACCCTTAAGTGAATACCCATTTCTTTGCCACTTTTAAACATTTTTTAGTGAATCGAAGTCTGTAGACAGTCAAAAGATTGAACAACTCGATAGAAATGTCAAAATCATGATTTTTGGCAAAAAACGTGGTTTTTGGATTCTCAAAAATGAGAAATTTTGAAAAGTTGAAAATTGCAGAAAATGTTCATAATGATGAGTGTATACACTGTGCAAAATGTCATGTTGATCAGTGGTTTTGCCCATGCGTCAAGACGAAAATAGACATACAAGAATTTGAATGAATATGATCCTCAACTTTTTTTTGCTCAGTATACAAAGGTCTCTATGAAATCTATGTGGTAATGATGTTTTATCTTAAGATAACATAGCTATATCTATTATTCCAGTTTTATCTGCATTTTGTGGCTTTGGTGTGCTAGTAAATGTATTATCTATTTTCTAACATCAACCAATCAGACGTAATATATGTGGGAAACTGTATTATCTGATTTATGTAACTGTATTATCTGATTTATGTTGCATCCATTCAAATGTACATAGATAAATTTCAATAACTGATCAAATATTAAATAATCTGAAAAGCTATAGGTTTGGGTATCCATAAACCGGTTTAACCATACCGCTGGCTTTTGCTAGTGCCGGTACCAAGTCCTGCTGTCCCGAGTTCCTATCGTTGTTTATGTTTGTCTTTTGTATTTTTATTGTCGGTTTTTTCTTGTGCAGTTCCTATTTACTTTCTGGCATGTGGCTATGTTTTTCGGCCATTGTAGGTGTTTCCTGTCATCTTTTTTATTCCATGTAACGAATTTTGTATTTATGTATGTATTTATATTATTTTGCATTTCCTCTGTGTTTTATAAAATTTGTTTATGGGAATACAAAGTTATGTTTATCAATCAAAAATTACAATATCACAATATTTCATCTTTTAAATTACCTGTCTCGACATCCACTCACCGGTGGTCGTTACATGAATGTATATTCTATGAAATATACATGTAAGTGTGACACCCTCGAAGAATTGAGTAATTGTTAATTGAAACTAACAAAAATAATAAAGTGGATCAACTACAAATTTAAAATGTAATTATTTTTCTTTTAGATCTTGTTTCACGGAGACTTTCGAATTTTATTTGAATAAGGAATTTAATATTTCATAAAACAATTACACACTATATTTTCAAGGACTGAGAAAAACTACAACTTTATAATGTCGATAGATTATGTTATCTTTTGCATTCTCTGTCAATAAGAATATTCTTCAACAATAGAGGTACGGAGTTGATAGTATTTTTTTTCTAAAATAAAATATTTCAATTTGCGATCTATTATACGATAGTTCATTTCCTGTTACCATGGCTACCTGATAAGTAAGTTCATTACTTGTTAACTGATAAGTAAGATAGTACCCTATTACCACAAGACAAAGAATGTATTATCTCTGTGATTCATAGAGACCTATGTTAAAAATTTTACTATATTTAATCATCAGGAGGTAATGATGTATTATCTGCGCCAAAACCACAAAAATTCAGATAAAATAGCATTTCAAGAGATAATGATATTTTATCTCATTTTTGTGGCTTTGGCGTGCCATATACCAGCGTTTCAATTTCAATTCACATTGACACAATATCAAGTATAATGTTCATATCACATATTTTGTTCATAACTCATTATGCCAAAAATGTATTAATATTGTAACTGAAGTCATGAGAGGATCTTACCAATTTGAATTTTCTATTTCTCTTATATTGATACTGATTTTGTTATAAATGACTCATTTGATATTTTTTTGATATCAACTCATGACTTTGTTGTGCCCTGATGAGTGATTTTATTGAATATATAAAGAAAGGTTGAAAAATTTGATTGTTATATTTTATGTGGTATATGTTGTAGTCCTACTAGTTTTGTATAATAAGTAATTATTTACTTATTATATTTATTCAAAAGTATAGTTGTTCCGTTCATGTACTCATAATGCTCTGATTTTCCACAGTTTACAACCTTTGATCCGAAAGCCGATTCTATTTGGAACCTTGCAATATCTGAATTTTTGTAATTTTGTAGAAAAGTAAGGAGTATCTCCCTCATGCTGTTTTTTGGCTTTTCATTTATATTATATTAGGTATTTGTTCTCTTATCTTTGAGTAGTTGGTCTTCCAAACGTTAAGATTTTATCTGCACATAAGTTGTTTCATATGCAGAAACTAAATTCACATTAACGTCGGTATTTAGTTAATTAAATGCTAATCTGTGCTCACCTAATTTTAAGACTGTCCTTGTTTTTGTTTTTGTTTTTTGTTTGTTTTTTTTTTCATCTTTTTCTTTTTTTAATTATTCATTTGTTTTTGGTTTGTTTTTGTTTTTTGCGTTTGTTTGTTTCTTTGTTTGTTTGTTTTTGCTTTTTTTATGAATAAAAATAGCTAAAGCAGTGCAAATTTTGAACTAAGTTTTAGAAAAAAAAACCACCGTGTACACTTTGTTTATTGCATATTCCAGAATTGGTATCTAAATACTTGTATTTGATTTATTAGTGTATCATTTATTAGTGAAGGATTTCTGTAAAATATAAATTTTCATATTGTTTTAATTGTAAATAATTTCATGGGTTATATTACAAAGTTCTTGTCTTTTTATTTGAAATACGTAATTTTTTAATGGAGCTTAATTGTTCAAAGGTATTTGCCCAGGTCTTTCTCCCCGAGAACATATTTCAAAAAACAAATTTTCTTTGAAAAGGACCTAGATTATATTGATTTTACAAATTATGAAAGCTTAGTTTAAATATGAAATGAAATTTTATTTATGTGCTGTGATATAATGTTTTATAGTTTGCCGTAATAAACATTTATAGTTTCAAATTACATGATTTTGTATATTCCCCATTAAAGCCACATCTGCAGTTTCACTGGAAAATTGCTAAGCGTCAAATGATTAACAGCGTTGCCACAGATTTTTTTGTGAAATTCTGCAATTTAGCATCCAGTGTGCAAAATTGATTAGACTTGAAGATGAAGAACAATTAATGACTTTATAAGACCTCCAATAAAAGTGTGATACTATATCTGTGTTCCGTTTCCTCATGTTTTGGCTTTCCTCTTTAGATCCTATTGGTAATGTGTTCTCTATAAGCATTTCCACATATTTCGGTTCATGGATTTCCAAATAATTTAATTTGATCTGCACTGATGAGACATAATTTGTCGAAATACAGAACCTGAATTCATAGTAACCTCGTTATTTTGTTATTTGTATATAGATTTTTCTATTTGTAAATCTCAATTCAACCGGAGTAAAAATTGTTTCCCTTTCACGCCTCTCTTTGATAAGATCACTAAGTCTTTAACTTCCAAATTACAGATAAATCTCGGTGTAATCATCAGTTGACAGGGTCTTTATATGAATAGTTTTCAAACAGGTTTTTAATTATTCTCTCGTCATACGGAGTAAGGGATGAGATATAAGGCTTCTTCCGTTCGTCCGTTCCTCTGTCATAAAGGAAAAGTCATTGTATCTTTTCAAGCACAAGTCAAAAATAAATGAGCCTTTTTTCTCTGAATGTGTCTTGAATAGTATTGGTTCTTTATAACGACGGCTGCAGTATACCGCGGGAACAAAGGAATTTTTTTTTACCAAATGTTAAGTCCAGATACATGGCGAAAGAAAAACTATGGCATATTGCAGCCACAAAACACGAAAATAAAGCACGACATTTAAAGTCAAATCGCTTACGATGTGAACTCCCATAAAAACTAAGGTAGTCAGCAGATGTTTCGGAAGGGTAAGCATGTTCTGTTGCGTTTATGGAACCAGTCACACCGTCAAAACAATGTAATGTCAAAAAGTGTAATGTCAAATCCATTAGGACGTTAAACCTACTTGAAATAGTTAATTTTCGTTTATAAATATTAAAAAGTACCTTGACCTATATGGGGTGAATATTTGCTTTATGTCCAGATCTGAGATAATGAAGCAGACAAAGTATAGTTTGTCTGAAGATGTGAATTTAATATTCACGATCTTCCTCATAAAAAATTTCACATTGACCTTTATTTCATTCATGATTCACCCAGTTTCATGCTTCTGTAAAAACCCGAATTGAGTAGAGGTAGATGAATAATATATTGTCAGTAGAGGTATTTGGATAGTGACAAGGTTTCTGGCAAAACTGAGGACATCTTAACATGAAGTTTATGGATGAGTTGCTTGGTTTAAAGTCTGCATTTTCAGAACTTAGATAAAAGAGAAGGTAGTGGGTAGCATTTTATCTCTTGTTGTGCATAAGATAATCATGAGGATCCTAATGAAATTGACCTTGACCTACATATCTTGATTAGAATTTGTGTTTGCGTATACAACACAATTGATTTATCATAACTGAATGCTTCATGGCTCAGCTGTTAATTGTCGGTTGTCATCAACTTCCTCATTTTAACAAACAATTAACTAGAAAGGAGAATAGTTGTCCTTAATGATTCCTTTTTTTTCTTGTTATTAAAGTAACTGTGAACTTAACTGTCAGTCTAAAACAATCTGAGAACAATGGCAAAATCGGAGAAATAAAGACATACATGAGCACGACACAGAAATGAACAATTACACGCACACATACAAAACTGAACAACACGGACCCAATAAAGAATCATGGGTGAGATCAAGTGCAACGATAGAGTAAGCATCTCCTGCTTCTTATAAGAAACCCGTCGAGTTGAACATGTCAACTCCGGTAGAAAAGAAAAATCTCGTAGAGGAAAAGCAAACTTAAGAGAAAGATCTGTTGTCATCTGAGAAACAGTTATCCCATATCGGTCCCCAAGATCGTGATGTCGACCGTAAAGCTTCTGTAGTGATGACTTCAAGTTATGGGTAATTATTAAACTATTAACACTCCTTCCACTATATGACGGAAAATGTTAGGAAAATGTAGAAAATACACCAATATACTCAGATCCCAATTTTATGTACACTGTACCATTAATAGCGACAAGAATACTTGATTCGACAGCTTGGAAACATGACACATTATGGACACATTATTGCTGTAATGGTAATATAAAAGCATTATGAATTTTTAAATCCATGGAATAGCTCTGTCAGTGTGATGAAGGGACAAATGCTCCGTCAACAAAGTCATTGATATGAAAATTATATCTACCTCCCATTTGCATGACATCTCATATACTCGACATCTTTCCACCATAAATTCATTGTATACGCACAAAGTTATTCAATTACATCGATTCAAAATCTCATCGTCACATTAACCCCCCGTGCACCCCCACTTCCGAACCCCATCCATTTTTTTAAGTCTGCATACATCAATTCTTCAAAATAAACATGTTAACACGAGCATAATCTGCACACAATTGTGGAATTTGGTCCATTTTTAGACCCACCTACCGAAATTTTGGAAAATTTGGTTTTCTTTCAGTTGCTTCAAAATGTTGACCAGATGCTTCCCAGTCATAAAAACGAGGTATCAAATAATTGCTTATTGTATGAGCTTTACAATGAACCCAAGTCTTTACAATTAAGATGCCCAATTCGTTTCATAGCGCAATTAAACGTTCCCCTACCCCAATGAAATATTTATGAAAAAACTGATTTTTTTTCATTGAAATTGCGTAAGTTTGATGATCTAGAGAACCCGAAGTGCATCTCAATTCCTCATTCTGAAAATTGTTTATAGTTTTTTCAATCTATTTTCTTCAATATAAAACATTTTATGACGATGTTAACATATTTTAAATGACAAAAATTTTATTTTCAAATAGACCAAATAAATGGATCTTTGAATATTTTCGTTTTTGAATAAGTTTTGTCTTTCTTTTGCCTTATATAATTTTTAGATAGCAAATATCATTTAAAATAGGTTTCAAATGAAAGCTTATTATATTTGCTTTACAACCATTACAAATAATGGCGGTTTTAAGGTAATATTAATTATCATATATCAATAAAACATAAACCTACCCCCACAAATTTATATTCATTTTTTTTTTGTCTATTTGCGCGTAAAAATAATCAGAACACGCAAAATGTGTGTGGTATATGACAATGTTGCTTGAATAACATTATGATTTGGTATTTTAACTGCCATTTGCCCGAAATTGATGAAAAATGGGAATTTTTAGCATTTTAGATTTGTCCACAGTTCAATGTTAAATCGTTATATATGCCAAATCTGGAGGATATATCTGCAAATATACCAATTAATTGTGCCAAGCGATACGTAAGTTGTCTTTAAACATAGTTTAGAAAAACAAGGAGTGTTTAATGTGACTCTGAATATCGAAAATCTAACCCCTACCCCAACAAATTTTCCCTAAAATTGTCAATTTTTTTGTCCATGTATGCATGAAAATAAACAGAACACGTAAAACGTGTGTTTTATGTAAGAATATTGCATAAATTACATCATGATTTGGTATTTTAACAGCTTTTGTATCCCCAGAACATAAAAGGGACGTAAAGTGCCAAAACTTGTGTTCATTGTAAAGGATATTAAATTAGCTTTAATTTGGTACCAAATTTCAGTACATTTAGCTTATCTATAAAACATTATGGAGCTTAAAAGATGAAACTTAGGTTAAAAAGAAAATACAAGAATTTTTCATGGTGTACCATAAAAGTGGCCCTATACTGTCTATGCGTGCAGGTTATGTTCGTGTTAACATGTTTTATTTTGAAGAGGGGACTGAAAAAAAATCGGTCTGGTTCGGAAGTGGGGGGGGGGGGTGCACGGAAATTGTTTCCAGCCCACAGACTACAAGTATAAGAACGAATGAAAGTACAGACAAAAAGAAAAACGAACGGCCGGACCCTGGCATAGTCATGAACGATTGCTTTACTGAAAAGTTACGTTTTCAGGACATTACTTCGAGATATTGGCCGCCCGTGTTTATTTTTCATGGTTAGGAAAATGTTTTTATTTGAAATTATCGATTTTCAAGATCAAGAATATAATAAATTTATATGAAGAGAACATATAATTACATCCAAAGGAATATAGTTTACCTTCAGATATGCTTAAAGAGAGTTAACTAAAACCAGAAAGAGGTACATGGAGATGTCTTATTGTTGCTCTTAAGCCTATTGCACAGTTGATCAAAATATTCATGAATTCTCTGCAAGATAAATTTTATCTAGTAAAACGACACAGTATGGATGAATCGGATCTAAAAAAACTTGGAAGTCATCCCCCAGAAGTTTTATGGTCGACATCACCATCTTGTGGACCGCTATGGGATATCTGTTTCCCAGATGACAACAGATCTTTCCCCTTAAAAGCTTAATTGTTCAACGTTCAACATTCAAAATATGTTTTTCAGTTCAGTGTTGTTTCCTCTACCGGATTTTACACGCTCAATACGGTGTGTGTGTGTGTGTGTGTGTGTGTGTGTGTGTGTGTGTGTGTCTTCATTTTTCTTTGCTATGCCATACTCATGTTGTGTCGTCTCTGTTTGTTTGTTGTTTCCGATGTTGCCATTGTCCTTGGATTGTTCGTTTTGGATTTGACGCCTGGGATTGACGGTTCGGTTCTCACTTACCTTGCGACTATAACCGTAACCAAACTAGCCTGTTCATGTGGTCAAGGGAGTATTATTCGTCATAATATATCAAACCACCTATCCCGATTCCTCCTACGTATGCAGCAAATAATTACAATTTACATAATTTCATATAGACATATTAAAAACATTGATCGAATTTATTTTTTTTAATTTAAGTTGAATTGCAAATCTTTTAGTCTTGAACAAGAGGAAATTATTGGGACTTTCGTTTTCAGATATATATGGATTAACAAACAGTAAACTTGGGACAATTTGTCGCCTAGAAAAAGTTATGGAAATAATTTGTTTCACAACATCGTATAGTGAACTATTTATTAAGAAATGATCAGACGTTTCACTTTATCTGCACGTAAAGAATGGATCAACATCAAGAATTCTTTTCAACAGAGGGTCTCTTCGTATGTAAGGCCATTATAAAACTCGTCAAACTTTTTTGAAAATTTCATGAAGGACCGGCGTTTTTTATTTCTTATTTTTATCATTCATGGTGAAAATGCTGTTAATTTCGAAAAAACTACTACAAATGAAATATAAATCAAAAAGTTGGGAATATCGCAAAAAGATTTAGTCAGCCAAAAACATGAAAATTTTACCTAGATTAATTTTGAAAACAAAACAAGAATGAGCAATGAAGACAATTTGCATATATACATTTTTACATTTAAGAAGGAAGACGTAACAGAAGAATAAAAAAACAAAATATAATGGATATGGATGGATGCAATGTCCACATGGAAGGTTTTAAGCAATTAGATACTATTAGACTCCTTGATTTTGTATTCAAATTAAAAAAAAACTCGAAGTTTCATCAATGGTGATCAAGGGTGAGTTTATCGCTCCCTCTTGTAAATGTGGGAAATAACAAAAAGAAATGATCAACCCAGTATTAAACATTAAGTAAAAAAAAGAATCTTGAATCAGAGTTCGTATCGAAACTTCAAAATTTTCCACAAGGGACTGATATCTATCAAAGGACTTTTTTAATGATCGCATAAGACAGAATGTTTTGAAGTCTTGACTAATAAGGCAGTCACGGAGATAACTATGTCTAATGAGAAAGTTTGTATAATTTGTGCTTGCTCTCACGTAACGACACAACTGTGAATCTTTCATTCTGTAAGCAGGAGAAACTGGAAACTGTCCATGTTAGGGAACTTTTGTCTTAACTTTTAGTACTGAGATGACCATATTTGTCAAATTCAAGATGTATGTCCAAAAAAGATGTAGATCTGGTGGTTTCTGTTGTTTCCTTTATTTCTAGTTCTGGCGGATATACTAATGGGATCCATTTAGCAAAAGATGCGTTATTAATGGAAAGAAAATCATCAATAAATCTATAAGTGAGATTGAAGATTAAGTTTAAAATCATGGGAAGAGGCACCCAAAAAAACTTTCGGCCTCTTCTCTAGCAACATCGGAAATCAAAGAAGCAAAGACATTACATGAGTACGGCACAGATAAAACTGACACACATGCATACAAAGATGAAAAACACTTACCCATTAAAAAAATCAAGAGTGAGATCAGGTGTTCCGGAAGAGTAAGCATCTCCTGCTTCTTATAAGACACCCGCCGTGTTGAATATATCAATTTTGATAGTAAAATTAAGTCCAGTAGAAAAAAAGAACAACTTTAGATGTAAAGGGAAAGATGTTGTCATCTGGAAAACAGATATCCTATTGTTGTCTACAAGATCGTGATGTCGATCGTAGACCTTTCTTAGTAATGACGGTAGCATTCCCTTGTTTAAGTAGCCTATTTGTCAGCGACGGAGCTCTATTAAGGTAGTCACTGTATCTATACTCCTCACTCCATTTTAAATTACATTGTTTGAATTCTAATTCTAATCAGCTGAATACAAATAAGTATTACCTTGAACATTGCTAAATACAGATTATTTAAGCCTGTTTGTACAAAAGCTTACCAACAAGAACATAGTTTTATTCCTTAAGCTGAAATTTGCAAACAAAGGCCTAGATGCTATCATCGAGGCCAAACCCTGCCTAACGAACAAGTTACTGTAAACCGGGAAATTTTCACAACAGTTTTATTTTCGGGATTTTCGCGTTTAATTGGAAGTGCGAAAATAAAACGGCGCGAAAATACTTGTCTATTATTGAAGCCAATGGTCAACAATTGGACAGCGCGAATTCAAAACTGCGCGAACTAAAATTCTGTCAGTTTACCGCGAAATAAATTTCTCGGTTTACAGTACTTCAAAAAGAATCAATAGAACATATATTTACCATTATTTTAATTAAAATCTTTATTCTTTTATCATTTTTATTGATCTGTATATAAATTAACAAGAAATTTGCCGAACGCATCCTTTCTTATTGTGGGCTGGCTTATTTTCGGCTATAAATAAAAATATTTTACATTAGGGGTGGCACATGTGAAATTTTATTTTCAGAAATTTTGGTCTTATCTTAATATCTATTCATAAGTAAATTCATAAGCAAAAAGAATTTTTCAAACGTGATTGTCTTAATGATTATGATAGCATGTTAACTCAAGTTCAAGTTCAAGTTCTTTATGAAGACAGAAGACCCCAACAGGGGTATGTGAATACAAATAACATATATACAAACATATATTGTTGGAATAAATACATCGGCAAACGAATCGAGGAAAGGGGAAATTCGAATCAAAAAACCAAAATCACGGCAAATCACAGCAACACGAATTGAGACAGTACGACAAAGACAAAACAAATAAACAAAAATGAAAAAGAACACTACAAAACTAAAGCACTACCAGTGTGAACCCCTATAAAATGAGGTATCATCAGGTGCTCCGGAAGGGTAAGCATGATCTGCTCCACGCGTGGCACCCGTCACACTACCAGTGAAAAGTCCGGTTTTGTCACAGTCGGTGTTAGTCAGTCCGGTAACAAACTCTGGATCTACCCAAAGATGTTGTTCTCATTTGTGAAACAGAAACATTGTAATGGTCTGTCAAATCGTGGTGACGACCGTAAAACTTCTGTAGTGACAATTGCAACAGTGACTGAACATACCCTTGATGTATAAGTTTTTGAGACAGTAATTTCGCTCTGTTGACAAAATCGCTGTACAAACTACAGGCACGGCAATAGCGAAT
>MJUU01062418.1:4661-20761 GCA_002080025.1 Modiolus philippinarum
ACATAAGATATTATCTCATGTACAAGTACACCATATCTAAGAAAAACAAAGAGCATACATCTCTACCACGGGGAATTGTTTTACCAACTCCACACTGCAATAAAAGACAAACTCCTGTATTAAATATTTTACGACAGGATATGGAGTAAATGAACATGAGACCATAACACATATGTTAACCGAATTACACTCGTTGTTTCTCAGTCTGTTCCATTCTAGTCATTTATATTCCCTTGTATGTTTTCCGAACGCACTTTCATGTTTATGTGGAACCTCTTCAGTATAAATGTCTGATATTGATATCCAAGCGGACATTTAGAATTTAACATCCCGACACGCAACCTACTAATGGGACACAATTATCTAACGACAAGTTAAGCCACAATTGGAAGAAATAGAAAATGTTTTGGTATCACTTACTGCGCTGTTAAATGTCGTCTGCCATATTAAACAACGTCTGCCATTACAAAGAAATCAAGAAATCATCTTCAACAAGACGAGATAATTTTTTAAGTATTTGTCTAAATTTATGATCAATTTACGTTGTATCAATGCTCCCAAAGGTTTCATTACTCACCGCCGAAATGGATTTAAAATGCATGTTTTGTCAGTTTTATCTTTAAAAGTCCGTAATGCATTACACATCAATAATACCTAAAATCCATCACGTGGGATTTTTTTTTCAATCATGCATTGTATAAATAGCGCAAATGAACTTTAAAAAAGGTGACAGTGGTAATTTTTTAATTAATCATGAAAATCTGTTATTTGTATTATGAGATACTGGGATTCTTTAGTTAGTTTTTCTAACAGAGATATTTCTGTTGTGACGAAGATGGGTGTTTTAGAACCAGTGTCAGTCTACGTCAATTTAAAAGCACAGGCCGTCATCCCATTTGATAGATATTTATGTGTCAACAACCAACAAAAGTTACTTTTCTTAACAACAGAATTATGAAGAAAATAATGCTAGAAGAGTTCAATTTATCATTTATTTACTTCTGGCTGGTCATTCCACCCAAAGTGTTAGTGATGTGCCGATAACGTCACTAACAATACGATGAACATGACGTCAGAGTTCAAAAACTGCCTTAAAAGCTTTCCGTCACCCGTCATTGCATGGACGCTGATTTAATGCCATCATAATAAGAAAATCGTATATTGTTGTGAGAGTTCACGTTAGGTGCACAAGCAGTAACAAATATCTAGCACACCAGAAGATTAGTACAAGTAAAATTTGGGGGTACAATAAAACTGACAAAAATCGAAAAATAAACTGAAAAAGAACCACAAATATATTGAATTTTGAAGTATAAATGATTCTCCTTCAGAGAATGGACAATCTGTAATAATTCTGTTCTGTATTTCAATTTGTGTCCTTTTAGGTTATGATTATGCACTGCGAGACAATTGCAATAGTCGCTTTGTATTTGGATCATATGATTGTAAATACTCCTGCTGCAGCTTAGGTTCTTATACATCAGCGAATAATGTCATCTAACGGAAATGTAGGGGAAAAATCAATTAGTTTTTGTCTTGTAAGTATCACCCCAGAGTTACCCACAAAATTGATGTGCGACATGCTTCTTGAGAGTGACATCCTTTAATCAAGATAATCATATTTTGGACTTGAGATAGAATGGTATTCCTGTAGATATTGACTCCTTTTCTAAAGAGATTAGTTTAATTATTACAGATTGTCCATTTTCAAAGAGAAAACCATTTACACTTCAAAATTCAATATATTTTTGATGATTTTTCTGACATCATAATGTTAATAAATGGTGGCTCTGCTTTAGTTTTCAGCGACTAATTTCCGTAATTTTTCAAATTTTTCTTTTGTATTTTTGAATATTGCTGATGGTATTTTTTATACAATATTGAAAAGTAAAATATAATTGATGCTTCATATAAACAGATTATTTCGAGTGTATTTGATTAACATAGATATAGCTTGTCAAACGTTGTGAGAATTTCTTGATAACTCAAGGTCAGCGAGGTCAACCGGATATGGCTTTTGCGGAAGTGCTCATCAGGATGAGAAGGGTGAAGGGAAAGGCGGCGATAAAATGTATTGAATTTATGTTATTTGTTCAACGGGACACAAACTTTAACTCAAAGGTAATATTATCGTATACAAAACAAATTTATTTTTTGTGGCTTGCCTAAGGTTCAACATATTATTGGAAAAAGTCAAAGATAGATAAGATGGTCTCACTAAATGCAGGTAGTATGTCCTGTATGCCCTTGTTCTGAGTTAATCCTCGGCTCAGCGTGAACCCCTATAAAAACTGAGGTATCATCAGGTGCTCCAGAAGGGTAAGCATGATCTGCTCCACGCGTGGCACCTGTCACACTGCCAGTGAAAAGTCCGGTTTTGGCACAGTCGGTGTTAGTCTGTCCGGTAACAATCTGTGGATCTACCCAAAGATATCTATTCTCATTTGTGAAACAGAAACATTGTAATGGTCTGTCAAATCGTGGTGACGACCGTAAAACTTGCAACAGTGAATGAACATACCCTTGAGGTATAAGTTTTTGAGACAGTAATTTCGCTCTGTTCACAAAATCGCTGTACAAACTACAGGAACGGCAATAGCGAATCAGTTGTGAAATGTACACGTCATATGCCGGAGGAGTGGGAATATTACTGCTTAAAAACGGGAAGTTCACTATTGAAAAGTCGAAATCATCACGCTTGTCATAAAGTTTTGTTTTCAGACGTCCAGAGTTGTCAATGTAGAAGTATAGGTCCATGTATAATGCTGATGATTGTGTATCAGTGGTCTCCTTAATTTCGACTACATTTGGGTATATAAGATGAAGGTTATCCTTAAATTGAGGATTGTTCAATGAAAGAAGATCACACGATTGATGTAATGTAACAAAAGTAACATAATTGTAGAATATCAGAAATTAAGATTTGCCTTAAAGGTTGAAGAGCAAAAATAACATCAAATGCTTAAATGAGCAAAAAATAGAGCTTAACAGGAGGTATATACTCTTCTTTTTTAATCATTTTTTTTTTTAATTTGAAGACTTTCCAAACATGAGACAATCATTAATTTGTTTTCATTATTCAAAGAGTCTACTAATAGTCTAGTAAAGTACGTTTCACATAGCTTTGTGTCCCACTTTTTGGCATCTCCTAAACACTATGAAAATATTTACAAAAAAAATCTCATTCAAAATTGAATTCAGCTATGCTTACGGCAATTGAATTCTATTTCAATAGGTTTTTACATCTTACTATTTATTCTGTGCTCATGTGGAAATTGGCTTTTTTTGTACCATAGTTAAAGTTCTGACGGGTACCAAAATAAAATGGTTCCAGTACTAGAAGGTAAATGATTTCTTTTATATTATGTTTATAAATGTATTTTCATATAAAATCAGTTGTAAAATTTTACAGCTTTAAAAATCTATACTTCTACGACCAAAACTGCTTATAATGGAGAAACACAAAATAATTCGTTTTTCCACATGAGTGGCTCAACAATGGACAGCACCATGAAAAATCCAAAATATACAAAAAGTGCTGTAACATCATTCAAATTAAATTTCATGCAATTCATATTATATATCCACCGTGTAGTGTGGGCAATCTATGAAATGTGAGAAACGTACTTTAATACAAACATACCTGACAGATATTGTCTGTACTGTTTTTAACTTATAACCTGCATTAAAAAAGAACATGTTTATGAGATATCTTAGTTGTAGAGTGAATTAATTAATTTCCAAAGGAATATCAAAGCAACAACAAAAAAAAACATAAATCAAAAAGACATGGCAATATCAGGATCACATACAAACAGAGAACGCAAACGACAAAGACGAAACAAACAGAACATAATACAAACACTGACAAAATAAATAAAAACAGCACAAACCCTAAAAACAGGAGTGTCATCAGGTGCTCCCCAAGCTCTAGCTGTAGAGATAACTAAATTAAGTAAAATAAATGGAAGGATATGGAGTAAATGCACATGAGACAGAGTCTCTACAAATAAATGGTACAACGAAGCAATGGGACAACGCTTTTATTGTTGTTCATCTAGATGTACATGAATTCATTCATAAGGCTAGTATCTGCATTTTAGTACAAAACTGGCTGTTAAAAAAATGAACAAATTTGAATCTTTTGTGATCAGCTCCAGCCTATTTGAGTCCGATTTCCAAATGTTGTGTTGACCCAACATCTTGATTAATAATTAGCGGAAAGCCTAGTTGTTTAAATAACATAATAAGCAGACTCAATCTTCTGTTTGTTTTGGTTCCTCGAAAATTAGATAATCGTCCAGTAATTGTAGAATATTTATTAGACACCATCAGCATCACACCAATGACATTAGTCATCCCTCTTATAGAGTCTGTAAGTCTCGTCATGTGACACCGAGAAATCACGATAAAATGCAAATTTGGAAACGTTTCGCGCCCAAATATGACGTTATGGGATTATGACGTCAACATTTTTTGCTTGAAATGTCATATTTTTCGGTTAATAACGCAATTTCCGGGTACAACTTATGTTACCGGAAGTCTCAAATTTGAACGAGAGTTACAGACCCTATACAACGTATCCAATAGGCCATATCCGAGTTCTGGTATTTAGA
The DNA here is from genome assembly GCA_002080025.1 of Modiolus philippinarum. Classification (NCBI taxonomy): domain Eukaryota; kingdom Metazoa; phylum Mollusca; class Bivalvia; order Mytilida; family Modiolidae; genus Modiolus; species Modiolus philippinarum. Next base: position 9,278 of record MJUU01062418.1, read on the forward strand.
TTTACCAGCTATTGTTTGTCCGCTCTACGTCACAAACATGTCCGCACCATGTGACCAGTTCAATGACGTTGTATACTTTGAGACGTGACGTTTTCTATACTGTGACGTGTTGAAAAATGGTCCGGTAAATCCTGATACCACAGTTCGGATATGGTATATTACCCGAAATTCAACACAAACTATACTGATGGTCAGAAATTCGAATCATTTGTTAAATATCAACAGGAAATTTGTTTAAAGGAATAAACCTTCATTATGGATATACATTTGAAATGGAGGGAATTTCAGGGAAATCTGCAAGGTCATGGAATGAAATAACAAACAAGTAACACTTAGAAAGTGAAGACGGTAACGACATAAGTAGCCACTAAAGGACAAACTTCAACCTCAAATAATTTGAAATACCAAAAAAAAAAGAATTCAATAGTATTGCAGTTTTCATTTCTTTCAAATGTCACTAATTTTACTTTTTATGGAAAAAGCTGATAGTTTTAGAGATAAGTAAGCTCTTGAAAAAAGGAGAAATATATCAATGTTAGTAAGAATTAGATGGATTTGCAGTTCAAATGACTAAATACCTAAGTTACTGTGAATTTAAATTCTGCATATGCGCATTTCGACAACTTATGTCTCTTCAGTGCAGATAAAATCTAAACATTTGGAAGACCATAAACTCAAAGATGTTTAAAACTGATAGAGAGCAAATAACCAATATGATCTAAATGTGAAGACAAAATCAGCTAAGGACAGAGCTTTGCATGAGGGAGATACTCCTTAGTTTTCAACAAAATTTACAAAAATTTAGATATTGTAAGGTTCCATGTAGAATCGGCTTTCGGATCAGCACCGAAGTACAGACTACTGGGCTGGTGAATACCCTCGGGGACTAACAGTCCACCAGCAGTGGCATCGACCCAGTGGTAACAAATGACTAAATACCGAAGTTACTGTGAATTTAAATTCTGCATATGCGCATTTCGACAACTTATGTCTCTTCAGTGCAGATAAAATCAAAACATTTGGAAGACCATAAACTCAAAGATGTTTAAAACTGATAGAGAGCAAATAACCAATATGATCTAAATGTGAAGCCAAAATCAGCTAAGGACAGAGCTTTGCATGAGGGAGATACAAAAGAGGATTTTTTTCGCAGTTTTTGATCAAATTCTACGATTTTATATTCTGGATGGAAAGTTACAAAAATAAATTCATACCCTAATTTCAAACATTTCCCCCTTTACATTGAAAGGCACATAATCCTAATTGAATCATATTTAAATGTCCGGTCTTAGCTTTTCTGCTTATAATAAGAAAATCAGTCCAAACACACTAGGAATCAGATGCACTTATTATATTGATGATTTTTTTTAATTACGAATCAAGATTATTTAAAAAGTCCTCGAGAATCACATTCTTGAATAACATACAATGATCATTGTAAATTACAAAATGAAATTTAAATAGGTTTCAAAATAGAAGCAGTTGTTTTGTGTTTAAATATTAATACTATCAATGTTACCGTTAATTTCATTTCTGCATAAGCGCATTTCGACAACTTATGTCTAATCAGTGCAGATCAAACAAAAACATTTGGAAGTCAATTAACCAAATCATGTGTAATAACTGCTAGAGAACAAATAACCAAAATGATCTAAATAGAAAAGCCGAAATTCAGCTAAGGACAGAGCTATGCATGAGGGAGATACTCCTTAGTTTTAAACAAAATTTTGTAAAATTTAGATATTGCAAATTTCAATAAAATCGGTTTTCGGGTCATTACCGAAGTACTGACTACTGGGTTGGTGAATACCCTCGGACAATAGTATGAGAAACATTTTTCGGTTATCGCCCTGCATGAAGTTAGTTACATGCGGTCACAGTTAACATAAATTTTAATTGCATATCAATAGCCTCTTTTCATATTTGAATTTAAAATTATCTCCCCTTTGACAATGTATTACTTACTAAGTACAGGAAGATCACAGACAATTATATGTGTATTTCTCATTAAAGTGATTTTGACAGGAAAAAAAGAAAACTAACACATTCGTTATCATTTTCTTGGAAAAACGAAGATACCTGTTAAAAAATTGCTTCGTTTTCATGTAAAGTAGACCACACTTATTTCAAAGCTTTGACATTTTAGATTTTCACAATAATCTTTCAGATATTAAAAATAATTATTTAAATAAATATTCCCCAAATAGTGTGTTATAGTGGTATTCAAATACATGTAAACAAAGATTTTAATGATTCTTCTTGAATCAAGCAAAATTATCACGATTTTCAAACTTTAGGTCGTAATTATTTTAATTAATTAAATTATAGATTGTCCACGCGATTTCTCGAACACCAAAAACTTCACAGGATTATAGATACTCATGCGTAAGTGGTTTTTTAAATCTCAAAATGGACTCCGTTGCAATACTCAGAATTGAATGAAATTTTGCAAGAAGGTTGTCTAACACATGTACAATCACAATTTGGTCTCAAAGACTTCAAAATAGCGACCGTTGCCATGGAAACGACCAAAAGGCGGAAAAACTGTAAAAAGGGGAAAATTAAAGTGCTTAAATTTGGATGAAATTTTACAGAAAGAATGCTTAACATCTGTGCATTTGGCTTCTGGTCTCCAAGACTTCAAAATGGCAACCGTTGCCATGGTAAAAATAAGAAAGGCGGCAAAATCAGAATGCTCAGAATCAGATGAAATGTTGCAGGAACACTTATATTTGTAGAATTGGTTTTTTATAACCGAGTAATAAAGATCGCTGCTGTTAGAACGGAATCAGAAAAAAGGAATTGTATGAGATGTGACAGACACGTTGTTTATATTCAGTGGATACCATCTAAAGCCGTTTGAATTTTAATACTGGGGTTTGTTTGGGAGACTTCTTGTGTTTGCATTCAAACACAATTCTTGTTAGTTTAAATTGATTTAACGAGACCATGCTAAATATAAATTCGGTCGTTATTGGAGAAAAACATTTATCTGAAAGCGTTTCATGATTGCTGTTCTATTTTTAAATACCTTTATCTGTAAATTTAACAAAATGCTTGGTCCTTTTCTGATAGGACATAAAATTTGGATTTGAATTGTACTGTGCATGTAGATCACATACTGTTTAAAAGTTATCAATATGGCCATGCCATGAACGTAATATTTAAAGCTTAAAATTGGATTTCTAAAGGTGTTAATGATATTGAACAACGTAGAGCTATCTTATGAGGTAAACACTTAAAATTTCACACTTTATGAAGTTTTCACATTTAATAACAAAGTGATAATGCCCGAATAATTGAAATTCTAGCTTTGAGTGATTTTTTTGTTAAGGATTGGAATTTGTGTCAAATTAAAAATAATGCGGATCGTATGTGTAACTGATAACATTATCTCTTAACAACAAAAGTACCCATATGGACGGAAGCCTAATGATGAGTAAATGCGATATTTGCTAGCACAATATACAGAACAATAGGGTCAATCTGTTGTCCACGGGCTTCCGGCTTTCGACTTTTTCGAGTAATTTTCAGGCGTCCATTATTTTCAACTCATCAAGTATTGCTCGCTTAATATCCAGTTTGTTGACATGAGCACTCTTGCTAATTTTTACGTACCTCTGCGGGCAATTTCTTTAGAATTACTTGTACCGTAAGACCTCGCACATATGTTTCCATTTTGGCACAATAAATGCGCAAAATTATCAAGGCGTTCAGTGGAGATGAAATGTCTAGCAACGCTTGTATGTGCGTCTGTACAATTTTATGAGTCTGTCCATATCTCTCTTGTAATAACAATATTGTTTTTTTTTTGTAATTTGTATTCGTTAATGAAAACCCTGATATTGCTTTTAACGCTTCACCAATTACAAGTGACATAAAAAAAAATTGAACCTTTGCACATAGGGTCTGTAAGTCTCGTCATGTGACACCGAGAATTCACGATAAAATTTAAATTTGAAAACGTTTCCCGCCAAAAAATGACGTTGTCGGATTATGACGTCCAAAATTTCTGCTTGAAACGTCATATTTTTCTGTTAAAAATTCAATTTCCGGGTACAAATATTGTGCCCGGAAGTTCCAAAATTCAACGAGAATTACAGACCATATTATTGAGAGTGAGATTATTGTGGATTACGCTTTCATAGGAGTTCCAAAAAGATTGCCATTCCAATATGTCTCCCTCAAACGTAAGTAGATTTAACTTTGGTGATTTGTGGTATTCGCTGTGAGAACTAGATGGAATGTAGATTTGATACATTCGTAGCTGGGTTATTCGCTGTATTCGTGTATCTTGAACCTAAGGATGACTGTTCAAACTGTGGAGTAAAACTATAAGGTGGTTTGTTTGAGATTTACATATGGATGGCCATTACTTTCGTTAATATTTTACCCAGAGCGTAGCGTAGCGGAGCGAGGGGTAAAATAAACGAAAATAATGGACACCCTTATGTAAATCGACTACAAACCATCGGCGAACATGAATTATTTCGATTCTGATATGACATTTAATAATCTGGACGGACCTATAGTGTACACGGTTATGACAGCCATTACATAAGATTTACTGACGTTTTTGTGCACAAAGCATATTATGACGTCATCTATTTCAGCGTAAAGACGGTTGTGACGCCGCTCATACTCTTATTGGAGATTTTCATATGGCTAGTCGTCATGGTTTCCATTGTTCGCATATCAGAATATACATTTACTCATCTGTATCTTGTTTTCGTCTTTGATCTCCTTCTTGATATGTTCAAGTATCCTTTCATTTAGATCAATTAAAAGTTTTTTTTGTTTTTGTGTAAAACTTTCCAATAATGTAGAAATTTCCTTTGAATCTACTTCCGAATTCTGTTAAATGTCGTCAAACTTCTTGAAAAGTCTATTAACTTCGTCTCGATGGTGTGCTCCAGTAATTCTCAACTTCGTATCCATGATTCTCTTGCGTCTCGGCGCCACTATCGTATAGTGGTATTGGCTAACTCAGTCTATAATGCATCAAACAATAGAAAAACGTCTACTTCGTTCAAGAATTGCATTGTGAAAGCCAATAGTCTACGTCATGTCACCATGACGTTACATAAAGAGCGGCAACATAAGCGGCAGCGTTAGCGATAACAAAAGCGATATCACGACAGTACCTACCTTTCTTGTTTTTTTTTATTGATGTTCCATGTAATCTTCCAATTTGGTTGAGGAAAATGTACTTCTTTGCTTTTTTTAGACCCACAGATTCTAGTTCCCTCCAACCTTTTCAACCATTTAAACTTACACAAAGAAAAACAAAAACATTTAGCCTAGTCCTTTAATTTCAGCCTCCGCTACATAGACGATGTACTTTCTCTTGATAATCCTAAATTTAAGGAGTATTTACACCAGATCTATCCAAATGAGCTTGAAATTAAAGAAATAACTGATACACCTACTTCGGCTTCGTAACTAGATCTTTTATTGTATAATGACGAAGATGGACGTTTGAAATCTAAGCTATATGACAAGCGTGATGATTTTAATTTCCCAATTGTGAGCTTACCTTTTCTTAGCAGCAATATACCTACCTCTCCATCCTATGGAGTGTACATTTCACAGTTGATTCGTTACTGTCGAGCGTGTAGTTTGTACAGTGATTTTTGAACAGAGCAAAAACACTGTCCCAAAAGCTGCTTAGTCAGAGATTTGTTAATGTCATCCCTCAAGACATTCTATGGCCGTCACCATAACATCATTGAAAGATATGACGTGTCAGTATCCCAAATGAAAGTGGATTCACGTCTTCCCGGATTTGACTACCGATTTTGACATTTTCCTTGATTGACTCACTCACAGTGTGACGGATGCTGTTAACAGAGCAGGACATACTTACCCTTCCGGAGCATCTGATGTCACTCTCAGTTTCACTGGAGTTCACACTGTGAATGCCTTTGTAATAAATGTTATGATTTCTATTTCTGTGCTTTGTCTAACGTAATTGTTTTCTGTGTTCTCGTTTTGGCCATGTCTTTGGAGTTCGATTTTTGTAAATTCCACTATTTTGTTCCTTCGGTATTCTACTGCCGTTGTTTAAAAGTATTTTATTTCGATGTTTTCTTTTGTGGCTACTTTTCAAGATTGTACAGCATTTTCAAAATACGTGAAAATAAATGAAAACTAAAATGCGCCAACCCGCCTCGTTGGATCAGAATCTAGGATTTTTTTAATATGGATCCACCTTTGATATTGGTCTTGAACTTAATTTTATCTAACTTTTCTATATCTTAACTTTGAAATCCTTTTTTTTCACCCCCTGATATTTAACTATATTACATTCTTTGTATCTCAGTCTGTTAGATTCCAGCGATTTGCATTCCCTGGTATTTTTTCGTCATGCCCTTTATTGTTTCTGTGGAATATTTCTGTTGGACCTTTTTTTATCTCCTACAGTATGAGTGTCTGGTATAGAAATCTCAATGGATATTTAAAATTGAACAACCCGACACGCGATCTATTTATCGGATACCATTATATGACCACTAGCCACAAGTGGAAGAAATAGAGACAAAATTTCTGTATCACTTAGTGCGCTGATATTTAAATTCCGTCTGCCATATTTAACGAAGTCAGCCATTATAAAGAAATCAAAAGAACTAGATATTATTTAAGTATATGTCTCAATTAATGATCAATTTACTTTGTATAATTGTTCCCAAAGGTTTCATTACTCACTACCGAGATGGATTTAAAAAGTATGTTTTGCCAGTTACATCTTTAAAAGTCCTTAATGCATTACACATCCATTACACCTCAAAACCACCAACAGTTGAACTGTGTATTTTTTCAATCATTTATTGTGTAAACTGATAATTGTAGAAATGCACTTTAAAAAACATAGTACATGTGGGATTTGAACCAGGGTCTTCTACTTTACTAGGCTTCTGCCTTAGCTATTACACCGCCAACTCTAAACCATGCTAAAATGCAAATATAAAGAAGTGCTGTGGGGCAATATTAGGATGTATATTATTATTGTAGTAAGGAATATTTATTTCCTGGGATTATAAGCATTGAAATAATTTTTAAGAAGGTATATTGGTTTTCTTTCACTAATTATAGTAGCTAGGATGTAAGCTAGTTATCACACTTGGACTTGGTGTGTTTGTATAAGCTCACCCTCCGACTCCAGCCGTCGAGGTGATCTTTAACAGACACACCGCGTCCTCGTGTGATAACTTTTACTGATATACGTATCAAAACACAATTAGTCGATTAAATGTAGATACTGCTAAAGTAGTTTTGACAAAAAAAAAAGGTGATTACTAATTTTGGTTTAGGTGTTTTAAAAATAGGAGAATAACTGTTGATTCAAAGACAATTTCTTTGATTACAGATGAATTTTGTTAGATTCTAATGCAATATTTTTGGAATATTTATTTTGCAGATCACTTGATTGGTCAAAACTGATCGTCAATTACACTATGTACATGCCTCGGACAAAGTAGGTTCCCTGTTTAGCTTGGTTCCTTATCCACTTACAACTACTTTCAATACAAATAAGGCATAAGTTTGTTTAATTGCATTAAAATCGCAATAACAGTACAATATTATGTCCGGGGCGTTAGTCTTCACTTGATGATGAAAAATATCGGTTTACACGCTTTGTTTGCGCTGTCAAATCTACTACTGACGCTCTGGATATTGAAATAGTTTACTGTTATTGCTTAATAAAAATATTCTTTATATTTTTATCACATAGTGTTTGAATTTCATCAATATGATCATGCCATGATAGTATGATTTAAATCTAAGAATTAGATTCCAAAAGAAGGTGTTAATAATATTGACCAACGTAGAGCTATCTTTGGATGTAAACACTTAAGATTTCACAATTTATGAAGTTTGACATTTTGAAAACAAAGTGATAATGCTTGTATAATTGAGATTCAAGTTATGAATTATTTTTGTTAAGGATTGGCACTGGCGTAAAATAAAAAAAAAAACAATACGGATCTGAGTAACTAATACGATTTTGTCTTTACATGAAAAGTGTCCGTATGGAGGGAAACCTTATGATGAGTACATGCGTTAATCGACTGGAATGCAGGAATGCAGTTTTCTCATCTTGGGAACTGTTTCTGTTTCCAAACACGATAGATCTTTATTTTAATGGATCTTTTTTAAAAATATAATCAAGTGCATCTGGAAGGAAGGCACTATATGCTTAGTACGTAACATCGGTAACACTGACAATTACAAGTATAGTGTTCGGTCCTGTTACAATGTTAGTATCTACTGAAATATGGCGATTCTCATTTGTGTGATGGAGACATTTCAACTTTCTGCAAAACCATTTAGGTAGAAAAGGTAACAGGAGAATCACTTACAATGGCCAAAAATTACATTTACATGCCACAATCCGCCACAGAATTGCACAGGAAATATAGTAAAATGACAATAGTCAAACATAGACACCAAAAGGAACTAGGATAGCCGGACTTTGCACCGGCACTAAAAAAAACTACTGGAAGGGTTAAACCAGTTGATGGGTACCCAAACATCCCCTTTCTCTATCCCGTTTTCCTATAATATAATAAATAGTTGTTCATGAGAGAATTTCTCATATGAATATACTACCATGCTTTCAAATTTTAGCATTTATTTTTGTAATTTTGAAATGAAATTATGACCATCTGTCTAAAATGCCCACATCTCACTATTTTAAGATGCCAAGATTTCTTACAATCGACTTGATGAGTGCCCCGTGTTTGTCTATATGTTGTAATCGTCCACTAGCTTAAGACATCAGTGCTTTTGTCGGGAAACGAATGACAGTGATTGTAAGAGCACTTTGCCAGTTTAATCAATGTTTGTTGACAACTCCGCATCCATGACCGCATCGTTGTTCGACAGTAACAAAGAATTCCGCTCAAACCGGTGCCAGGGGCGGTCTTGAACTGACTATGAGGTATGAGTAAAGCTCATTGTTGAAGGCCTCATGGTGACTTCAAGATGAAGAAAAATAAGATCATTGTTCCTTTGCTTGTTTTACAATGTATCCGTAGAGACTTTGTCTCATGTACATTTACCAAACATCCTTTCATTCACTACATACAAAGAAAACCCAATACATGTACTACCTCTGTAGTGACAATTGCACTGTGGTTGAGCATAGCTTTTGCATTGAAATTTGTGAGACACTAGTATATGGTCCAATTTTGAAACTTCCGGGCACATAAGTTGAACCCGGAAGTTGCATTTTTAACAAAAATGTATGACGTTTCAGACAAAAACTTTGAACGTCATAATAATCAAACGTCATATTTCGGCGGGAAATATTTTCAAATTACAATTTTATCAGGGTTTCTCGGTGTCACATGACGAGACTTACAGACCCTATTGACTTGTTGACTAAATCGCCATGTATACCATCGAAATGCAGAAACCAACGCCTGGGAAATGCAAAATATAAGTGCCGGAAATCTTGAAGTTTAATCTTCCAAAGTCTAAGGTGTTTAAATATCCGCTATAGAAACATGGAGCATACGAATAAAGGAATGTAAATGCATTAGAGGAGTGAAACACTTTAACGTCGAATAAGTAACATGTTACAAAAATGCTTTCGAGTAAAATTAAAATCAAGTCAATTAAAAAGTATTATGAATTTACTGAAGTCCAATAATGAAAGGAATCCAAACACAGACAACTGACACGTCTCCCCCCCCACCCGACAAAAAGTAAGGAATATCACAATGTCCGAAAACCAAACATCAGCAACCGAACAAAGCACTGTACAAGTTAAAAAGCCCTTACACTGAGAGAGACAAAAACTTCAACAACGACCCAAAGAACCATGAAGGTAAGGTCGCAACCACAATACATAAAGTAAAACACAAAGGATTTAATAGAGTAAAGACAGAAACCCAGTCACAAGCAACCGAGATTACGAAACCCTCATTGTGAGAGAAAACCAAACAGCAATGACCGACAATAGAAACACTAAAGTTGAGGAAGTTATCACAAGAAAACAAAAAGCAAACGCAAAATACAAAAAAGAGCAATACAATCCTCACAATGAAGATAAGAGGAAAAACAAACAGCAACGACATGCCGAAGAACCCTATAGATGAGTAATTTATCACAAGGAAACACTTGAAAAATAATTAATAAATATTTAAGGGATAAAATCCCCAAAATGATTTTTTGCACATGGATCACATTTTCTTGTTCATAAGTCACTTTGAAATACATAAAATAGACTGTATAAAAATTTAATCAACTTCTAATTATAATTTCATATATTTAAAGGCCTATAAACATCATATGCAAATTGAAGGAAAACTCTAGAGAGGTCCATTTCCCGCCAAAATTTTGACGTCTTATATCTCAAAAATTTCTACATGGATTTGTAAAATTTTTTGCTCAAGTTGTTCCTTTAGTAGTGCTCTTCAAAACAAAAGGTGAGAATTTTAATTCTAATTACAAAATTTCTGAGACTCGTACTCCCTTAAAAGGATTTAATAGAGTAAAGACAGACACCCAGTCACTAGCAACCAAGATTAGGAAACCCTCATTGTGAGAGAAAACCAAGCGGCAATGACCGACCATAGAAACACTTAAGTTGAGGAAGTTATCACAAGAAAACAAAACACAAACGCAAAATACAAAAAAGAGCATTACAGGAATACAATACTCACAATGACGATAAGAGGAAAAACAAACAGCAACGACATGCTACATAACCCATTGACGTTACGCACGATATTGGTGCGAATTATGTCTCCCCCCTCTTAAGGGGGAGACATATTGTTTTTGTCTTTTCCGTCTGTCGTCCGTCCGTCCGTCAGTCCGTCCGTCACAAAGTTTGTGGACGCCAATTCTCCTACGTCTTTCATCGGATTTCAAGCAAACTTCACAGGATTGTTGACCATCATGTCTAGTTGTGCATATCGTCTCGCCGGATTGATCAGCTATTTTTTGTGGGAGTAATGTACCTTTTTGACTGAGAATTTTGCAAAATTAAGTTTGTGGACGCCAATTCTCCTACATCTTTCATCGGATTTCAACCAAACTTCACAGGATTGTTGACCCTCATGTCTTGTTGTGCATATCGTCTCGCCAAATTTATCAGCTAATTTATGTGGGAGTTATGCCCCTTTTTGACTTAGAATTTTGCAAAATTAAGTTTCTGGACACCAATTCTCCTACATCTTTCATCGGATTTCAACCAAACTTCACAGGATTGTTGACCATCATGCCTAGTTGTGCATATTGTCTCGCCGTATTGATCAGCTAATTTTTGTGGGAGTTATTACCCTTTTTGACTTAAAATTTTGCAAAAATAATTTTGTGGACGCCAATACTCCTACATCTTTCATCGGATTTCAACCAAACTTCACAGGATTGTTGACCATCATGCCTAGTTGTGCATATGGTCTCGCAGGATTGATCGACAAATTTTTTTGGGAGTTATGCCCCTTTTTGACTTAGAATTTTGCAAAATTAAGTTTG
>MJUU01062419.1:1374-32086 GCA_002080025.1 Modiolus philippinarum
TTGTTTTTTTTTATTTTTTTTATTTTTTGTGCTGGAATAGTTTTGCAGAACTATAAATATAATTGCTGTTGATTTCATACTGGACACTGTCGCGAAAGTAAGGTGTTTTGGGCGCCAGTTTAGCCCAACATTTCTTTTAAAAGCCCGCCCCCGGCTTATGAATAGGCCCGCAGCATCTTCTGAGCTTGGAGTATGAGTCTTCCTAACAGAGGACCCCGGGATATAGAAATAGGACCTAGTATCTCCAGCTTGCGGGGTGTGACCCCTCCTATACGGAGGCTGACCCCGAGAAATAGGACCCATTTCGTGGTTGTGCGGGATTAATAAATACACAACCCATCTTTCGGATGGGATGTAAACTCAGGTCCACGTGTTGGAAGAAATGCCACGCTTCCTGCACGTTAAAGAACCCTTGTAGCAAGCTCTTTTTGGGGTTGTCCGTAGGTGATCGGCTACAAGGCTAAATTCCCCGTCCTTGACGATTTTTGCTTTTGACAATTCTGTTCTGAAATTTTCTTATTACCAACAATCTCTAATTTCATTCAAAAAAATATATAAAAATAGTTCAAATCTTTTATTTGTGGATTTATACATGTAGTATGTGCCAAACTTTCAGAAGCCAGGACCAAAACGTTAATTAGCAAATTACTGCACAAGAGTTTTCCTTTCAGACATGAAACTCATAGCCATAAATCAGAGTCGGAATAAATACCGGTATTGGAATTCTTTTACACAGTTAGGCAGTATTTTGAAAAAAAATATAACCTGACTAACGAGTTACAGAATCAATGTTGTCTACACTTTTAAAGGATACAAAATTTTATGAAGTTTTTTTAAATGTAACAAACAATTTTTATGTACTGTTCAAACTCATTATTCCCACAGAATATAAATATGCACTGATTATAAAATGTATAAATATAAACCTCAACTATAAGTCTTTAAAACAAGTTAAAATCGGGTACTTGCCAGTATTTGTGCCCAGTTGTTTAGTATTAGTTTCAGACATTTTGCAATTCCTAGTTACATGTAATTTTATACACATTGCATTTATGTCTACTACAAAACACAATGAATGTGGCTTACATCATAACATGTCCACTCTTGATTATTAGAAATTTTAAATCATGTTTATATTTGAGATCTTAATTTAAAGGTTATATTACATTTTACATATAAAGTACTTTAAACAGGGGAGAAATGAATATAAAAGCTTTCAATAAAAATATTATACTGGAGTTTCCAGTTGTTTGAAGTGTTAAGAAGTGGTTTCATCATCAGTCATCCCTTTCGTATAACTGTTCCTGATGTCTTGAGCTTCAGTCTGAAATTTAACTTCTCTTCTTCAGGCAATTCTCGTCACCTTTTGGCAACAGTTTTAAAATTATTTTCTTTTGAAATTTCTATTAAGATATCAGATGAATTTCATTTTTTTGGGGGGGGGGGATTATATCATAATAATTAGAAACAAACACAGATTGAAGGCTTATCAAAATATCAAAAGGAGCAAAGGACGTTTTAGCAAACGAACAATATAATGGCATCATTTGAGGCACCAACAACATAAGGCATTTGAGTGCAATTTATCTACTATAGTTTTCATATGAATTCAAAAAAGAATACATGGTATGCTATATCAATAATACTCAATTTTAACATCGAGTTTTCAATGATTCAGTTTCATAAAAATTAAGTTTCAATATTGGATTGAAGTTCAAAGTTGTTTTGACATACCTGTTAAGGCTCCAAGGAAAGACTTGCAACATATCCCTCATGAGTAGGGTCTCCCCGGAAAAAAGCGGGAGGGGGCAAAAGCTCCCACAAATCAGTCTCCCACATGTGCAAAAGAATAGTCAACTTTAAGAAATGTCTGTTATTTACGTATCAGAATCAGACTTTGGAAAATCACATTAAATCATGTTTGCGATGTAGCAAAAATAATATATAATGGATAAATAATTACAATGAAATTATAATATACGTAGATAATTTTTTTAATCCAATCTTACAACCCTAATTTATATAGAATGTTACATGAAAAACGTTTTTTTTTGTACTTACAATGACAACCTGTTTACCAAATTTGAAAACAACCCTTTCCTTTAAGGGAGAACTCAAAATTTTTAGATGAAAATTTGATAGGCGGACAAACAATAGACAAGTGCTTTGCATTAGACCCTTAATTATCACTTATTGAATTTGCTTTACGCAGAGGAAATGCATCGGCAAACGAATACCGAAGCAAGAACGAGGAAAGGGGTATTCTAAAATCATAAATCTAACATCACGGCAATTCACATCCAACACGAAATCAGAAAGTAAGACTTAAGACGAAACAAATAAACAAAAATGAACAAGAAAACAACACAACTGAAGCACTAGCAGTGTGAACCCTTATAAAAACTCAGGGTATCATCAGGTGCTCCGGAAGGGTAAACATGGTCTGCTTAACGCGTGGCACCCGTCACACTGCCAGTGAAAAATCCGGTTTTGTCACAGTCGGTTTTAGTCAGTCCTGTAACAAACTCTGGATCTACACAAAGATATCTGTTCTCATTTGTGAAATAGAAACATTGTAACGGTCTGTGCAATCGCGGTGACGACTGTAAAACATCTGTAGTGACAATTACAACAGTGACTGAACATACCCTTGATGTATAATTTTTGAGACAGTAATTTCGCTCTGTTGACAAAATCTCTGTACAAAGTACAGGCACAGCAATAGCGAATGAGTTGTGAAATGTAAACGCCATATGCCGGAGAACGGGAACGGGAAGTTCACGGGAAAATCATTCCTTAGCAATGATAATTGGGACAATCAAATTCTAAAGTGAATGGAATTTATTGCTCAAGAAATACAAAAAAGATGGATAATGACATTTGGAGTTGCACCATTATTATGGTGTTATTTTGTGGTATCTTTATAAAAGTAAAGGGGGTTTCTAACATAATGTGTATAGTGCTCTTTGGCATCTTTTGAGTAGTTTGTTCTTACTGGTTGGTTTCGGCATTATCCACAATTTCTCTATATCTTCTTTTTGCAAAAATACCATCCAGTGGTGTATAATCTCTTAAACTTGTCTCACTGAAAAACTTCTGCATCAAGGGTTTAGATATCATAAATTGATAAAACCATTCTCCAAATTTTATTATAGATACATTTTTGTGCATTTTAACATTTTTTTGAAATTGTGGATTTCCTTTGTTTGGGTTCTAGTGCTGCTGATGAGGAACAAATTTCCGAAATTGCCATACAGCTCATTAAAATTATTGCAGTTGGAGTTAACATATGTGTTATGGTCTCATGTTCATTTACTCCATATCCTTTCGTAAAATATTGACTTAAGAAAATTTGGTTATACGTGCAGGGCTCTTATACAACGGGGCATTTCACATCCAAACTTCTATGGCAATATCATTTACAAAGCGCGAACAAACTTATTCATAAAGGATATAAATACAGCATTGTTGTTAAATCTTTTTTACTTCTGGTTTTTGTTTGCTTACACCATAACTAAATTTAACAATTTTTCATATTGCCAGTATTTGGCATTGCACAATATCATGTTCTTCTTTACTAATTGATGATGTTGTTATACGAAATCTATTAAGAAGTATTTCAATTGAAGTTTCATATGTAAGAAGGCTCGATATCATAGTCAACGGAAATTATGTCTTTAACTAACTGTCAGTAATTGCGAGCATTTGTCCGGACAGTACCCTTGTGTATTGTCTTCATGTTTTATGTACTTCATTGTAAGGGTACTCGTCTTGATAAGTTAGACTTTTTCTAGTTTGATTTTTACTGTGAGTCTTTATGTGTATTTATTTTTTTAGCCATTCACCACACATAGGGGAGGGTTTTGATCCAAGAAAACGAGTTTAACCCAATCGCAATTTTTGCGCCTGTCCCAAGTCAGGAATATGTTGGTCATTGGTTTGTCCTTGTCTTCTTATAAAATTTT
Organism: Modiolus philippinarum; assembly: GCA_002080025.1. Lineage (NCBI taxonomy): Eukaryota > Metazoa > Mollusca > Bivalvia > Mytilida > Modiolidae > Modiolus > Modiolus philippinarum. Next base: position 5,340 of record MJUU01062419.1, read on the forward strand.
AGTTTCTTGATATTTGGGTTATTGGATGTGGTTTGTTTCCAATTGATTTATTAACTTTTTTACCTTTTTGGGGCCATTTAGGGCTTGCTATATGGTGTGAGTTCTTCGCGGTGTTGAAGACCGTAGGGTGACCCGTAGATGCTTTGTTTTAACCTGGATATGGGATGTTGTCTCCTTGACATTTACCCCATTTCCTTTCCTTTTCATAATGTGTAGGATGATGGCTCCCGAACAGCTACCTTCTTAGTATAAGTGGGAATCACTCCACCTCTTTTGTCCTCGGCACTCCTAATACCAAACCATACCTAGTATAAAAAGATATATAGGCTTTTAAAAAAACATTTGCCCTTCGATTTCGGCATTTAAATACAAATAAACAGTTCCGGTTATCAACCCAACACGGCAAGTGTTCTTCATCCTGAACACAGTTCATAAAACTGTTCATATTTAGATTACCATGTCATTCTTTACTGTGATACTGCACTTATTTTGTTAGAATAAAATGGTATTCAGGATTTAAATTGTGTGTTGTTAGCCAACCGTACGAGTAATAAGCGGAAGCGAAGGGTATTTGTACCTTCATTTGATTGGAAAGTTCAAATCCAGGAAAAGGGCTATACATGTATTTCAATCTTTACGATCAAAATTTGCTTTGACCATTAAATAGATACAACACTTTTCAACCAACCCTCCAAAATTATCTTTTTTTACCTTTTATCTCAAGAGAGAAATTTGGCAAGTCAGTAAACAGTAATTAGTTTTCCAATATCGCGGAAAAGGGAGAAGCAGTGTAGTACCCAACACGGAAGTGACATGCCAAATATCAACAGTATGTGATGTGTAGTTGCCGAGTTGTATGACGAATACAGTCATATTTCGCATTTTGAAAAATTAGGTAAAAATGCACAAAGTTGGTAAACAGTTAGAAGCACATCAATATCGCTGGAAAGGGGAGACACAATAAATTAATCAATATTCAAGCTTCATGCCAAAAGGCTGGGATGTGTGATTGCAAAGAAAAAAAGTATAACAAAGAATTCGTACTTGGAAAAGCACGAAGTCAGTGAACAGGAAGTATATAGATATTGCTGAAAAAGGGAGATGTAGTAAAAGTATCCCTAACTGAAGCTCCATGCCAAATATCAAGTGGCTAACAGGTGCAGTTGTTGAGAAAAATGCAACGAAAAAGTCACAATTTGGAAAGTGAAAGTAAAAACGCATAAAATCTGTGAAAAGGGAGTGGTGATTCTTTGATATGACCGAAAAGGGGAGGTACAGTATAGAACCCCATACTAAATATCAAGTAGCTGTCATGTGCGGTTGTTGAAAATCATGTGTCAAAAATATGCGTGGTGGACGTGCAAACGGTAAATTGAATGACAGACGGACAGAGGTAAACAAGTATATTCCCCTCCTTTGGAGCGGGGGTATAAATTATAGTGGTAGTAAAATTTCAAACAAGAGCTGTTACCAAATGGTAGCCCTTTAAACCCTCAACTAGAATTCAAGTATTGTTTCTTTCATGTTTGCGTAAAATAAATATATTCCTACATGGTGACTCCAAGATTACGAACAACAGAGAAGTGTTGTTCCATTGTTTATTTTTACCACGTATTTCCAGAGACTTTGCGTAAAGTGTATTTACTCCATATCCCTTCATTAATTATTCTTACATGCACATCTCCATATAATGTCCTTTCTTTGTGTAAAGTTTCATCAAAATATTTCATCTTCAAGTGATTTAAGAGTAGCTGTGCTTACAAGGTTATATGTGCAGAAGGAATCAATAAAATGTGCAGAAGGACTCAATGAAAAGTCCAAGTCAAGTTTTCACCCCATTCTGGTTTCCAATAATAATTACCAGTATATTCATGCATGGGCATCTCCATATAGTGTCCTTCCTTTATGCAAAGTTTCATAAAAATTCTTTACGGGGTTTTAGAATAATTGCCCTAACAAGAAGTGTGGACAGACAGACATGGTGATCCTTATATATCTCAACTGAGTCTACAGATCTTGCCAACAATTACCCTATTATTCACACTATTATATGACAAACAAATTGATTTGTCATACACAGACATTATTTCAAATCATTTTTTTCAACAGGTACATTGATCTTTTGTCCCAATGCTTTTATTGTTTCTTTATCCTTCGTTGCTGTCATCCCATCATTCCATGCCCACTACCCGATCATCATATGATTCTGTACTTCTCTTGTAGTATAAAGAAAAAGTTTGAAATAAACTGTCTTCTTCTAAAAATTAAAAACCAGAGGCTCACATGAGTATGCATCACTCTACTAGTTAAACTTGTTCTTTCCATCAAATTTTAGCAACAGTGCAGTTGGAAATGGGACTGTTTCAAGGTAAGTGGACAAAAAAAAGAAGTTTCAATGGATGATTTGCCAGTTAGCGACTTTGATTCTGTTCTTTAAAATTTTCACTCAATCAAGATCATGTGACAGCGGACAAATTGTCACATTTACCGAAAAAATCCTGATTAATGTAGGTGCTAAACTTATTTTGGAATGTTTTATGATTAAGAAAAGATTTGTCCCATTAAATGTTTATTAATTGGTATACAATTTATTAACTGGTATACAATGTATATTACTATTTTCAAAATATTAAGTGAGTTAGTGTCAATAATATAAATATAAAGTATTGTACTTGTATTACATTTGTACATAATTTCTAATGATTCTTGTTTAGACTACTCTTTCTTAATCATGTACTGTACAATGATTTTGTGCCAATAAATTTGTATGTTTTTTAATTTGTATTTTAATTGGCAGTCTGACATACATTGTATGAAATATATTTAAATATAAAACAAAAATAGCAGGGATACATTTAAATTCTCTCCCGCTTGTCCGTGTCAAAAGTATTGAATTCACTTGTCCGTTTGTCGAGTTATTACCTGGTGTATAGGTATAAACATATGGGTTGAACTTATTAAACTGGCTTTTGAATCCATGAACGGATTTACTTTCGACAACTTTAACTGGCAAATTATTCCAAGTGTCAACTTCTCCTTGTGAAAAGCTCATTTTTGTGCTGCTTAGGCAGCACTATACTATTGCATTGGCTCCAGACGAAATAAGCAGCAAGATGTACCTCACAAATACGCATAATATAGTTCATGTCTGGGTGTCAAGAATTACAGATAGCGAGAAACTACACATTCCAGTTATTTTATTTTAAAATGCTCAAATGGAAAGTATGTGTAGTTCAAACGAAAATACAGGGTGAAAATGTAGCTTAATTTGACACTCGCCATTCGCGATTCGGTTCATTCATGAAAAATTCCCGCTATGCGCTGTAATATTTTACAAGTTTTCATGAATGGAAACATAGTAAATTCTTCTATCGCTGTGGACCCCTTTGCTATTTAATAATACCTGCCAACTTTGACGATTTAGGCGTGTTTTTGGCGATTTTGGTGTTCTTTGACGATTTAAAAAATTCGGGTAAAAACCCGATTTTGAAGAAATTCTCACGAAAAAATATTGTTTTCACAATTCGGCTGTTGAAACGGGGATAATCCAAATTCTCGATATTTGCCAATCAAAATCGGGTTTACATGCGCTATCCGTGTGATAAACAGGTGATGAGCCCGCATGTAAACAATCGTAAATATGACCGAGTTTCATTGAAAATTCTGTTGATTTTAAGGCTTCGGTGTATTAAATAAAGTTATGTAAATGGATGGACAACCGGCAATCACAGTGAACAGATTTTTAATGTTTGATTGATTGAATATTGTTAAACGTCTACTGAGCAATATTTCAGCTATATCAAGACGGGAACAAGTTTGTTAATAAATAATCACTTTGGGGTATGGAAAGGGTCATAGGACGAGAAATTCTGACTGCCACTGGAAAAGTAGGATGAAATCGAAAGGGACGGGGAATTTAGCCTTGTAGCCTGTTTCTTTAACGTGCAGGAAGCGTGGCATTTCTCCCAACACGTGGACCCGAGTTTACATCCCATCCGAAGATGGGTTGTGTCTTTATTTATCCCGCACAACCACGGAGTGGGTCCTATTTCTATATCCCGGGGGGGTCAAACCCCGCAAGCCGCAGATTCTAGATCCTATTTCTATACCCCGGGGTTCCCTCGGGGGGGGGGGGGGGGNNCCCCCCCCCCCATTGCACCCCTACTTCCCAACCCCACCCATTTTGTCCATTTGCACCCCCTCTTCAAAATAAAACATGTTAACACGAGCATGACCTGCACGCACTGGTGGAACAGGGCCCATTTTTAGACCCACCTACCGAAATTATGGAAAATTTCGTTTTTCGTTCAAGTTTTTCTTTCAGTTGCCTCAAAATATTGACCAAATGCTTCCCAGTTACAAAAACGATGTATCAAATGATTACTTATTGTATAAGCTTTACAAATAACGCAAATTTTTACAATTTATATGCCCAATACGTTCCATAGCGCCATTAAACGTACCCCTACCCCTATGAAATATTGACGAAAATTTAGATATTTTCATTGAAATTGCGCAAGTTTGAAGCTCTAAAGAACCCGAAGTGCATCGCGATTGCCAATTCTGAAAATTGTTTTTAGTTTTTTAGTCTATGCTCTTGAATAAATGTTAACATAATGTTAAAATATTTTTATTGACCGAAGTTATTTTCAAATAGACCAAATAAATAGTTCTTTGAATATTTACGATTTTGAAAAGTTTTGTCATTTTTTTGCCTAATATTACTTTTTAGTAAACAAATATCATTTGAAGTAGGTATCAAATGAAAGCTTATTATATTTGCATACAACTATTACAATTTATGGCCATTCTTATGTAATATAAACATCACACATCAATAAAACTTACCCCTACCCCAAGAAATTTACTGTAAAATTGTCAATTTTTTCGTCCGTTCGCATTAATATCTCCAGAACACGTAAAATGTGTGTTGTATATGACAATGTTGCATAAATTATATCATGATTTCATATTTTAACAACCATTCGTTGACTTAAACTCGATGTTTTGCCTGAAACTGATGAAAAATGGGAATTTTCAACATTTTAGGTTTGCCCAAATTTCACTGTTAAATCGTTGTATATGCCAATTAATTGATCTTTGCGATACATTAGTTGTCTGAAAACATTGTTAAGAAAAACAGTGTTAGATGTGATTCTAAATACCGAAAATCTTACCCCTACCCCAACTAATTTTCTTTAACTGTCAATTTTTTTTTTGTCTATGTTTGCAACAAATTAACGCAAACACGAAAAATGTGCGTTGAATATGACAATGTTGCATGAATTACATCACGATTTGTTAATTTAACAGCCATTTGTTGACTTAAAGTTCACATTATGCCCGAAATTGATGAAAAATGGGATTTTTCAACATTTCAGATTTTGCCAAAGCACACTGTTAACCCGTTATATATGGCAAATCTGGATAATATATCTATGCCAATTAATTGTTCTTAGCGATACATGAATTGTCTTAAAACATTGCTTAGAATATCAAGGGGTGTTAAATGTGACTCTGAATACAGAGAATCTTACCCCTACAAATTTTCCCTAAAAAAAGTTGTAAATTTTTTGTCTTAGAATATCAAGGAGTGTTAAATGTGACTCTGAATACAGAGAATCTTACCCCTACAAATTCCCCCCCCCCCCCCCCAAAAAAAAAATTGTAAATTTTTTGTCTATGTTCGCATAAAAATAACCAGAACACGCAAAATGCGCTTTGATGTCGTCAAGTGTGCATTCACACCATATAACAAACATAGATAGGTAATTTTATGCAAGACAGATATTACACAAGACAAATGATGTTGTTTTTCAACAACTTCCCCTTTCCCTTATATTGAAGTGGCTAATCAAATTATGGATTGAGTAGATAATGTATATGTTATATACCTATTACCAACGTTCGTCTCGAATATTTTTGTTGGAATAATCCGTACTTTCAGAAATTGGTTGAACTGGCAGTTCAGTTAACCTTCCATATCATATTGATTGATCCCAATTTGCCCATTGGGGTTCGGCCATTACTGATGTTGCCACTGTGTTTCTGTAAATTTAAAATATATTTTCATCTTGGTTGTACACTTGATTATGACACAGAAACTAAACCCAAACTACTTCCAGAATGATTGGTTACGCACTTTCTTTATTTGGTAAGTATCTTATATACTGAGCAACACAAGAAACGCACCACTTTTTTAAATATTATCTAGTTCCCTAGATATTTTAGTCATATCTACCTTTATTTATGTATTCTTCAACTTTCAAATGTCCAGAACAAGCAAGTAAATTTTTGTCAAAACATGTGTCATTCTTAAGTTGCAGCAATGGCTTTTGTTGATTGTGTCAGAAGTAAGTCTAAGAATAACTTTCCTCATAATGAGCTTATTAGGAAGCTGTATTGTCAAAAGTTACAAAAACAGTAATTTTTGAATTTTTTCACAAATCTTACAGGTAGGAGCACAAAAGGTTCAAAATTCACCCTTTTCAACTTTTTTTGCATTTTTGGGCAAAAAGTGTTTTTTTGAGAAAATGAAATTCAGAATTTCAAAATGTTCCATTTTTTCAGACTTTTGATTTTGTGATAAGAGAAACAATGTGTAAAAATTTCAAGTTGTTCCAGCAAGTATTTGAAGAGATATTCGCTGTTGAATTTTAAGGTACACAGAAATACACGTTAGTGGCGCGTTTCTTTTGTTGTTGAGTATATTAAACGATTCGGATTTCACTTACTTTAGATTTGAGAAAATATTGGCATATACTAGAATATGTTTTTGTTTTAAAAAAAATTGTTGAAACAATTTTATGCCCCGCCTAAGAAAAAGGGGACATTTATTATTCAGGTCTATCTGTCCTTCCGACCGTCCAAAGTTACGTTTACTTTCAGGTTTAAGTCTCTTTTCTGTGGAGGGTGTTTGCTTTCGTAATTAAACTTGATATAAATGCTTATTAGGGTAAAACTAAACAAAAAACGTAAAATAAAAATTACACATTCCACTTACTTCATGCTTCACTGACCACGGTAAAGAATTGGACAGCATGAGGTTTACCCACAGGTTAAAGTTTCCTTTCTGTGAAGGATGTCTGCTATCATTATTAAACTTTTTATTCATAAACACAAGGTCACGATATTCAACAATCATAAAAAAACAATTATCAAAATTTCTTTTTTGGATCTTTCTAATCAAATTTTGAACACCTTACAGCAAAATAATTAAACCACATAATATATTGCTCGGCATCTAAATCGGTTATAGATTTAGGGAGATAAAACCAAAAAAATATCCTTATCAAAAGTGGGAGGAGGGAAATACAATAGTCCCAAATGTTGTTTGAAATACGCCCGTCGCATCATATCTTTCTATGGAATATTTATCATTCTCTCTCATGCCTATTGTCAATCGAAAGACAAAACACCCAGTTATTCTGAAGGTCGTCGAGTTTTACAAGTCACTTGTTGCTACAGGCAAAGAAGTCATTTATATTTGGATCCCTAGTCATGTAGGAATCTATGGAAACACAGTTGTTGACCAGGGGGCAAAGGATGCATTAGATGATGAGGTGTCTGATTGTCCAGTGCCTTACACTGACATGAAGCCTTTAATCAGTAAATACACCCGAAAGATATGGCAAGACAGATGGGACTTGCAAATAAATAATAAATTGCACGGTATACAATCAGAAATTGGTAAATTCGTTAGTTCCTCTGGAAAAAATCGGAAGGAGATATATATTAACAGACGGGCATTTACCAAAAGCCCATGATATTCCATTAATTTTGATAAACTATGTGTTACTACAGTAACGATCATTATATATAAATGTTACCATAGTTCTTTTGAAACAACAAAAATTTTACAGTAGTACCATAATTAAACAAAGGACAATAGTGTTAGTATGCCACCAACAATATTTGAACGTAATGATGAAGTAAGTGCGAACCGAATGGTCAATATAAAACGAACATTTTAAGGACAATGGCAACATTGGAAAAATAAAGAGATAACATGAGTACGGCACAGAATAGAACAAGATGTGTTTGTGAAACACTACATATGCCCAAGATTCTACAATAAAGTATATGAATATACCCAATGTTACCCATTTTTGACCTCTGCGACCTTGACTTTTGACCTTTTTCGAATATTTATGTTCCTCATGACAAGACCTATACACGTGCCAAGTATATCTTACATAGTTCAAAAGTTGTTAGTTACCATAAAACACCCAACTTTACCCCTTTATTCTGAAACAGATGAAGCCCCTTTTGGGCCTCTTGTTTATTGAAATGCTTTTAATTGTGAAAAGTATGTGTTTAAACCTATTAGAAACCTACCTACAGAAAAATACTGCATCAAGATGCGACAAAAAATCTCAAAAACGGTAAATGCTACCTCAAATCTGTTGGCATACTACAGTTGCGCAATTTTATAAGCAATAACATAAAACAAACCCTGTCTCAATATGATGAATAATAAGGATTCTACGGTCTAATATGTTAAAACAGCCAATTTCACCTCTTTTATCCTCTGCGACCTTGACCTTTGACCTGACCTTTTTTGCATATTTATGTTCCTCTTGACTACACCTATACACTTGCCAAGTATGAAAAGTCTAACTTATATAGTTCAAAAGCCAAGGTTAAAGTTTCGGACGCACAGACAAACAGACGGACAGACAGGACAAAAACAGTATGCCCTTGAGGCATAAAAATGAGGACATATATATATATACAAAGATGAACAACATGGACAATAAAAAACCATGGCCGAGATCAGGTGCACCGGTAGAGTAAGCATCTCGTGCTCCTTATTAGACACCCGCGTGTTCAACATGTCAAATCCGGTAGATGAAACAACAAAAGGAACGATCTATTGTCATCTGGGAAACAAATATTCCATAGCGGTCCACAAGTTGGAAGATGTCGAAACTTCTAAAGTGATTACTTAAGTTATGAGTAACATACTCTTGTTTAAATATTCTATTTGTGAGCAACCGGGCTCTATCATTGACCTAAGGCCTTCAGTAGCGAATGAGCTGGGAGATGTAAACTCCACATGCCGGCGCTGTTGGAATGTTGCCACAAAGATCACTTCTTTTATCTCCATTGCATCAGTTCCTTAAAAAAAGCATTCGGTTTCCTTTTTATTTTGATTGATTGATTGAATATTGTTTAACGTCTACTCAGCAATATTTCAGCTATATCAAGACGAGAACAAGTTTAATGATAAAAATTCATTTTGGGGTATGGAAATGGCCATGGGACGGGAAATTCTGACTGCCACTGGAAAAGTAGGGTGAAATCGTCAAGGGCGGGGAATTTAGCCTTGTAGCCGATCACCTACGGACCACCCCAAAAAGAGCTTGCTACAAGGGTTCTTTAACGTGCAGGAAGCGTGGCATTTCTTCCAACACGTGGACCTGAGTTTACATCCCATCCGAAAGATGGGTTGTGTATTTATTAATCCCGCACAACCACGGAATGGGTCCTATTTCTATATCCCGGGACCCTCGGGGTCAGCCTCCGTTTAGGAGGGGTCACACCCCGCAAGCCGGAGATACTGGGTCCTATTTCTATATCCCGGGGTTCCCTCGGGGTCCTCTGTTAGGATGGCTCATACTCCAAGCTCAGAGGATGCTGCGGGCCTATTCTTCAGCCGGGACCGCGCACGGCGGCTTTTTATTTTGTCCTGTTGTCATAAATACTTATGTAAAAAAATCATCATTTCCTTTTGCCACGACAGCAGCATTTTGTCTTCCAAATTGTGAACGAAGTTCAACGGTTCCATTTGGTTTCAAGTTCTCTATTATTTTGCAGGTTGCCAAACAAGTTAAATGCAATGTATATGAGTGATTGATTGATTGATTGAATATTGTTTAACGTCTACAGAGCAATATTTCAGCTATATTTTTTATTAACAAGTTTGTTAATAAAAAATCACTTTGGGGTATGGGAAGGGTCATGGGACGGGAAATTCTGACTGCCACTGGAAAAGTAGGGTGAAATGGAAAGACGCGGGGAATTTAGCCTTGTAGCCTATCACCTACGGAACACTCACAAAGAGCTTGCTACACGGGTTCTTTAATGTGCAGGAACGTGGCATTTCTTCCCACACGTCGATGTATATGAGTGAACGAGCTTATATATCTGTATATATAGTAAAAGGGACCTATCTTCATTGGATAACAGTATCTCTCCAACCAACTTCAGTACTATTTGATTGGTGGCTCTCAAATATAATAATAAACAATTTATGTAAACCCCTTTCATCAAACATTTGACATTCTATCAAATTTCACTTTTCAGTGACTTTTATCTTCCTTTTACCATTTTATTTTTATATTCTTTATTTTTATTTTATTTTATTTCATTTTTTTTCGGGGGGTCTTTGATTCATATCTTTTTATTGTAAATTAGATACGACGATGTTAAGTATAAACAAACTTGTATAAGGTATCATTTCACCAAATTAGAAGAATTCTTCCTCTATTATATATGCTTGGTAAAAGAAAACCTCGATGGAGCTATCTAGAATTCAAATAAATAAATACAGAAACTGTAGTAATTTTACTGTCTACACATGCCCATTTCAACTAATAATACCCCATCAATGCAAATCAGAACAAAATAGACTTTTTCTAAAGGAAATAGACCCCGTTATACAAAATCAACTTCACCAAATAAAATTACTGAACTTCAAACGTGTATAACTTATGTATTTGACGACGGATTTTCGTAAAATAGGACTCATTGAAAAGCGCGTTCAATTATCTCTCATTTATGAGTACCTTTTTTGCGATTAAAAGTTGAATTTCCCATATAAATTTCAACGCTTCTTTTCCCATACACGCGAAACCTGTAATAGAACGCGCTTTCAACCGAGCCCAATTTGACGAAAATCGATTGAGAAATAAAGAAGTTATAAACGTTTGAAATTCAGCAGTTTTAATTTTAACTTAATCCGACCCTCCCCTTTTTTATTATCTAACATTATTTTGTCAAATTTTTGTTTTAAAAACTTCCACACACTGTGTTAAGGTAAACAATATGTAAGCTGTCACAATAAATTACACAAAACCAACCGCAAATGAAATAGATTTCGAATGCCTTCAAAAGCTTAAAATTACTACAAGCGGAGTCTTTTTCGTTTAGAAAAAGTCTATTTTGTTTTAGAGAGCTTTTCAATGAGAGAAATTCAATGAAAAACCCTAGATATTTCACTAAAATTTTAGCGAGCAGAAAAATGCAAAACTAGTGACCATCCAACTGTGAAAAATCGGGCGCAATATGATGCTTAATGTACTGTGCTGAGCATGCATTTTATTCGTTTATAATTGTGTCGAAAAATTGCTAAAAAAGTAAGTGAGAACCGACCCGTCAGTACAGGCTAAGATTTTAGTGAAAATCAAGAAAAGCTCATTTTGAAACAAACTTTTTCTTCCTTTAAAGTCGTAACAAATGAATCTACGTTAAGGAATTAGTCTCTGATAGGGAAGTCGTCCTTTAACGTAGATACTCGATCTTGGGCTCGACAGAAAGCTGGCGACGAATGCTTTCCTATGGCACCCTGATTGCCCATGTAGCTCCAAGGACTCGAGATCTATCCTTCCGCGCGTTTTTAAATCTAACTTTTTTGTCCCTTGTGCTAGGGCTCCAATTTTTTGTATGCGAGGTGCTAGTATCCCTAAAATAAGATCTGTGAAAAAACCCTTACTGTGGCCGCAAAGATATGTCTGGATCACAACACTTACGTTAAGGGTAAAGTAAAGTCGTATCAAAGAAATCTACGTTAAGGACTCATATATTTTATCATACTCGATCACAACAAATCTACGTTAACGACTTAGTCAATTTTTCAGTATGCAATGTGATCGTCTACGTTAACGTAAACGTTCTTGGGGCAACACCCCCGTGCATGCTTGATAATCATGCACCTTTAGGTGCCTGGCTAGGTGGCGGCGGGTTGACTATTATGCCTAATCTTCAAGGTCTATCTCGTTGGTTTTAAAAAGTAAAACATTATAGGTAAATATTCCTACGTAAATGGACTTTGTAATTTTTTGTATGCATGTGATCGTCTACGTTGACTTGAATATTCCGGGGACATCAACTCCTTGTATGCTGGATAATAATGCGCCCATCTGGGCCTGGATTGGTGTCGGCGGGTTGAGTGTAATGCCTGGGTTTCAAGTGTCTATATCGAAGGGTTTATAAGTTAAAGTGTAACAAGTCAATATCCTATGTGATCTTCTACGTTTACGGACTTCGTAATTTTTTTGTATGCATGTGATAGTCTACGTTGACCTAAATGTTCCGGGGACATCAACTCTTAGTATGCCAGATAATCATGCTCCCATCTGTGCCTGGTTTGGTGTCTGCGGGGCGAGTGTGATGCAAAAAAAGTTTCAATGGTCTATCTGGCAAGGTCTATGAATTAAAACATCACGAGCCAATATCCTTTGTGATCCTCTACGTTAATGACTTTGTATTTTCTCTGCATATTTGTGATCGTCTACGTCTTTGTATCCTATAAAATCAATAAGTTTCCTCATGAGACCATACTTTACCAAAAGGCATTGTTGCAGGATGAATTTGAGCATTGTTCCTCTTTCTTATAGGATTTGTAATGTCCACCAAAGACAGGGACATCAATTAGCTTTCCAACGAGCCCTCACAGAACTCTGTAGCTCATCGGAGTCCTGAGTAATCAACATTTAAAGTTGGTAGTATAGATTCAGTTTGTTTGTTTATTTACTTTTTGAGAGTAAGCGGTGCTTAAATGTCATGTGACACCTCCAGGGTATATAAGGAAGCGAGAAACGGTGGTCCAGCGTTGTTACAAACGCTTCTAGTTATTCCATCGATATACCATTGTTATTACCTTGTTGATTTTGCTGTTTCCGTTGTTATCATTGTTGTTGCTGTTATTCTGTTGATTTTTCTTCATTACTTTGTTGTTATTGATTGTTATTTGCTGTGATCGAGTCTTCTGGATACAGAAAGATGGTGGGAAAGAAGATGGAGGGGAAGGTCAGGAAGAGTTGACCAAGCCTAATGTTGGAGGAGACGTGGAACCACCAGCTGTAAAGATGGTGAGTAAACTTTTTTGTCTTAGGTCCTAGAATCATCCTGATAGAAAATTCGTATAAACTTTTCGCCCAAGCTTTCCGGCTATAGCAATTTCAGAATTGTGGCTACCCCCCTTTTTGGCGTATTTGCTCCGTACATTTTTGGTGATGATTTTCAATTTTTCTTTTTTGGCAAAAAGGACACTTCCTTTCATTAAATCCTTTAGATATTACCACATAGCTTGTACTTTTTGGATAGAAATCTAATGCAAAAAACCGCAAGTCTCTATCTGTAACCGTTCTGTAGGCCTTATGGAGAGCATCAGGCAGATGCGGGAGGACTTTAGGTCACAGGAGACTGATGCGGAGAGAGACAGTGAAATCGAGTCTGAGGAAGGAGATAACCAGTGTAAGTATATTCTTAACTTGCTATTTTTGGGGGTCGTGTATGATCGTGTACGATAACTAACTGTCTTTTTCATGGGTATGTGATCGTCTTCGTTAACGGACTTTGTCAATTTTTCGGTATGTGATCGTCTACGTTAACGGACTCTGTCATTTTTTCGGTATGTGATCGTCTACGTTAACGGACTTTGTCAATTTTTCGGTATGTGATCGTCTACGTTAATGGCATGTGATCGTCTACGTTAACGGAGTGTCTTTTTTAATGCCGTGTGGCACAGGTTTGATGTGATTCGTTTGTCGTCTGAAATGTCTAGCAATAGAGTAAATACCTGTTTAAACATGGAATTAACTTCCAATTTCTCTTTTTAGCATCCGGGGAAGAATATGTTCCAACTAAAGAAGACCGAAGACAACTGAAGGAGGATGATGAGAGGGGAGATATGGACGAACCGGCGGAGGAAGAGGTGCAGGAAGAAGAAAGGCTAGTAAGGAATGATGAGGCAGAGGAAGCTGATGATAGGACAGGAAGGCAAGAAGAAGGAGAAGATGAAGACGACGGCATCAAAGGAAGCGGCGTATGCACCCTCAGAAGTACAAGGGAGGAGAAACCGTAAGTGAATTTCACATCTGTTTTGTATCTCTTTCCCCTTAACAAGGACTAATGTGACCGAAGTAGCAAGAAAACTATTTTCTTCATAACAAACAGTATAGGTACTTCTGATTAGACATTAGTTGTCGAAATTGCCATGACGTATGCTCAAATAAGTTTCAGTCTGCATAAATATGTTTAGTAATATAATGCACATGTAATGTAATGTAAGGTAAAATGAACTTACTTCTTTTTTTTACAGAATCAGACACAACAAGAGTGCCCCGTTTGTCCAAGGCAAGTCGTTAATATGTATCGCCATCTGATGCTCGTCCATGGTTGTACAGATGATGACATCGCAGAAAGGAAAGAGCAGAAGGTGACTGCCAGAAAGAAACCAACCAGAGATTATTGGGACAAGAAAGTTTGTGGGTTATGCAGGACGGTGGCGATGAGGATGGACACGCACCTCATCCGAATCCACAAACTTCAGAGGAATAAAGTGGAGTTTGATGAAGCGATTCAACAGGCCAGACAATTTGATGCGGAGGAAGTGTCCAGAGGCTATCTTGATGATGCCATCCAAGAGCATACTGAAGGCCTCGATGATAGGGCTACTGGGAAGAGAATTAGCACAGCAACTGCCCAGCAGCACGTAACAGGAATTAGAACATTTCTACAGAAACTAACTACAGAGAGCCTGACAGAATTGAATCATATTGGATTGAAGGATGGCTTGGTGAATAAGATTTTGGCCGAGAAAAAGTAATTTCATATAGCTTTGTAATGTTTGATATTTTTTGGGTTGTGTTCGTGTACGTTAACGGACTTAGTCAATTTTTCGGTATGTGATCGTCTACGTTAACGGACTCTGTCAAATTTTCGGTATGTGATCGCTTACGTTAACGGACTCTTGTCATTTTTTCGGTATGTGATCGCTTACGTTAACGGACTTAGTCGCACGTGATCGTCTACGTTAATGGCATGTGATCGTCTACCTTAACAAACTTGTATATTTCTCACAATACAATTTTATTGATCCGGTTATTAAAATGGTGTTAATTATTGTTCTTTTAGGATGAAAGCTGAGAGCCTGAAGATCTACCTGCACCATTTGGCCACCTTTTTAGACTTCTTGTGCGGATCAGGCAAATGGTGCAGGCATCTGAAGAAGTCAGGTCACGAACTCGAGATAATCGCCAACAAGATGAGGCAAATTGCTAGGAGTCTTACTGAGGATATCAACAAGGAAAGAGTGGCCAGGCTGGAGGAAGGCGGAGAAGACCTAGAGATAGTGCCCTGGATGGTCGGCCGTTACATGAGTGACCGACCACCAGTAGTGTCTGAGCTTTTGATGCAAGACTACCTTTCAAAGAGTCAGGTGAACGAGGTGAGAGATTCCCTCTGCGTCCAACTTTTGTTGGACAACGCTAAGAGGGCGGGGGATATCTCTCATCTCAAGGTGGCAACGATTCTGAAGGCAACAATAAAGGAAGGAGAGTACAGCACAGAACTATATGCGTCGGAGCACAAAGAGGCCAAGAGCGGGAAGAAGTGACCCATCAAGGTTTCTATGCAGCTGTTGGAAGACATACTATGCCACTTCTCATAGAATTACAAAAGAGGGGAGCGATGTGTCTTATGTGTTCCTCACAATGACAGGAGAAATCCTTACGCCATCGGTAAGTAAAATAACAACATCCCTATATTTCAGGGATGTAATTGGCCATCTGCAGGATCAATATCAAAAAGAATCCAGATTGTTTGCTGGCACAAAACCTAAGCCGAAGAGATATTTCAATTCAGAAAAACGAGATATGCAGGAAACGTACATTATACATGATATACGCAATACAGAATTGTATTGATTCAATGCTAAAAACACAACAGGAAGCGCATTATATTGAGATATATGTATTCATGTATGTTGATTATGTGGAGAAAAGCATTCTTCCTTTTTCTTTTTCAGACCATGAGTAAACTAGTCAATAGAGAGTGGGCCAGGTTTGCCGAAGGAAGAGGGGAAGTTTGGCTAAGGCTTAATGCATCCCTGAACAGGAAGCTGGCAGTGACCACCATCAGGGAAATGGGTGCCAGCAGAGAACGGCAGGAAGCCTTGGCCAAACATATGGCACACAGGATAGAGACTGCTGATAGATACTATGATAAATCAAATTTGAAGGAAAGGCGACACGAGGACCGAGAAATACAAGGTAGGTATGATTTAGAATCTTTTGTAATCGCCGACTTAACAAAAACAGTAGAATACGGAAGGAACAGAGAACAAGATTACATAAATCAAATTCCAGAGACAATGAAAAAGTAAGAATACCAGAAAACGGAAGACTGCTTAATAGACGCGATATATTACGTTATCAATAGGAAAATAAGTGAAAGTAAAGCAGCTTGTGAAACATAGTAAACCCTATAGCATGGTAGATCGTTCAATTGTAGTTTTGTTTATTTTCACAGGGAGTTTGCTGCTGTAAGTCGAAAAGGACGATACATTCTAGAGAGGCGAATGCTTATCATTCAGAAAGGCAAATGCTTATCATTTCATCTCTTTTCTATATAGGAAGCTGCAGGAGAACCCTCAAGGATGACACCGCCGAGAAGGACCAAAACAACAGCATCTAACATAATAAGGGCGGCGTTAACTCCGAAAAAGACCCCCTCAAAGAAGTCACCTACACCCAAGAAGCCAGCATCACCAGCCAAGGCTACAAAGAGAAAGCTATCAATTGATTCCTAAATAAAATGTTAATATCATTTGCTTTAGTCTTTTATTTGTAGTACCTCGAAGAAAGGATACAAACATAAAGTGAGTGCAAAAATATTGCCATTGCTTGGTCTCCGTCGTATATAAAGGGTAACCTATCTTAATATAACTGTTCTCCTTTTTAAAGGACTTTATCATTTTTGTGGTATGTGATCGTCTACGTTAACGGACTTTGTCATTTTTTAGTTATGTGATCGTCTACGTTAACGGACTTTGTCATTTTCTGGATATGTGATCGTCTACGTTAACGGACTTAGTCATTTTTGGGGTATGTGATCGTCTACGTTAACGGAGTCAGTCATTTTTTGGGTATGTGATCTCTACGTTAACGGACTTTGTCATTCTTCTTTGAATGTGATTGTATACGTCGACAGATTTTGTCATTTCTCTGGGAAGGATAACGACAACCTTAACAGATTTTTATCCCGAAATTGCAACCACAAAGGCGTTGTCACCTCGTAAGGGCAAGTGTCTGGTTAAGTTACATCTCCGGTTAGGCTCAAGGTTAAGGTAATGAGTACAGTAAAACCGAAAGTTCGGCTTCGAGTGGTTTGAAAGGGATATCACCCCTGCAATAAGAAGCCGAGGCTTTGCTCTTTACTTTCGGCTGTAAATGTATCTCCTGTTGAGCTAAGGTATATTCTATAGACACCAGTCGAGGCAGGATAATCAGCCAAGGAAGGCAGACCAGGTGCTTTGTAATATCAAATATGTCATCTTATATACCTTTCAAACCAATCTGCAACCTGATCACAATACATCTACGTTAACGACTTTTACATTTCTGACACGATCACAGATCATCTACGTTAAGGACTTAAACATTTCTGACCCGATCACAAATCATCTACGTTAACGACTTTGACATCTCTGATCGGATCACAAAAAATTTACGTTAACGACTTAAACATTTCTGACCCGATCACAAATCATCTACGTTAACGACCTTGTCATTTTCACCGGGAACCCCGTATAAATGTCTTCGTAGGTAGACGATCACATATTGTGATCCATTTACGTTAACGACTTTGTCATTTTAAATTCGGTCCTGAATTACGTAGATGGATCACAAAAATGTAGACGATCACACACCTTGATCACAATATATCTACGTTAAAGGCCTTTAACGTAGAGGATCACTGTGATCGTCTACGTTAAAGGGGTCGACTTTTCCTTCCTTAAAAGTCGTAACAAATGGATTTACGTTAAGGACTTAGTCTGTGACAGGGAAGTCGTCCCTTAACGTAGATACTTGATCTTGGGCTCTACGGAAAGCTGGCGTCGAGCGCTTTCCTACGGTACCCTGATTGCCCGTATACCTCCAAGTACTCGAGGTCTATCCTTCTGCGCGTTTTGAAATCTAACTTTTTTGCCCTTTGAGCTAGGGCTCCAATTTTTTGCATGCGAGGTGCTAGTATCCCTAAAATAAGATCTGCGAAGAAACCCTTACTGGGGCTGTGAAGATTTATCTGGATCACAACACTTACGTTAAGGGTAAAATAAAGTCGTAACAAAGAAAGACTCGTTAAAGACTCGTATATTTTTTCATATTCGATCACAAAAAATCTACGTTAACGACTTAGTAAATTTTCTAGTATGCAATGTGATCGTCTACGTAAACGTAAAAGTTCTGGGGGCAACACCGCCGTGCATGCTGGATAATCGTGCACCCTTAGGTGTCTGGCAAGGTGTCAGTGGGTTGACTATTATGCCTAATCTTCAAGGGTCTATCTCGTTGGTTTTGAAAAGTAAAACATTATAAATAAATATTTCATGTGATCGTCTACGTTAATGGACTTTGTAATTTTTTTGTATGCATGTGATCGTCTACGTTGACTTGAACATTCCGGGGACATCAACTCCTGCTATGCAAGGTAATAATGCGCGCATCTGTGCCTGGATTGGTGTCAGCGGTGGGAGTGTAATGCCTGGGTTTCAGGTGTCTATATCGAAGGGTTTAAAAGTTAAAGTGTAACAAGTCAATATCCTATGTGATCTTCTACGTTTACGGACTTTGTAATTTTTTGGTATGCATGTGATCGTCTACGTTGACTAAAATGTTACGGGGACACCAAGTCTTAGTATGCCAGATAATCATGCGCCCATCTGTGCCTGGTTTGGTGTCGGCGGGGCGAGTGTAATGCAAAAGTTTCAATGGTCTATCTGGCAAGGTCTTTTAATTAAAGCATCACGAGCCAATATCCTTTGTGATCCTCTACGTTAATGACTTTGTATTTTCTCTGCATAGTTGTGATCGTCTACGTCTTTGTATTCTATAAAATCGGTAAGTTTCCTCATGAGACCCTTTTTCACTAAGAGGCATTGTTTCAGGATGAATTTGGGGATTGTTCGTCTCCCTTGTTGGATTTGTAATGTCCACCAAATGAAGGGGACACCAATTAGCTTTCCAACGAGCCCTCACAGAACTCTGTAGCTCATCGGAGTCCTGAGTAATCATCATTTAAAGTTGGTAGTATATATTCAGTTTGTTTGTTTATTTACATTTTGAGAGTAGGCGGTGATTAAATGTCATGTGACACCTCCTCCAGGGTATATAAGGAAGCGAGAAACGGTGGTCCAGCGTTGTTACAACCGTTTCTAGTTTAGTCTAGAGCGCGAGTGCCATCATCCAGTGTTTTCATCGTTATTATTACATTGTTATTGCCTTGTTAATCTTGCTGTTACCGTTGTTATCACCGTTGTTGCTGTTATCCTGTTGTTTTTTTCTTCATTCCATTGTTATTTGTTGTGTTATTGGTTGTGATGGAGTCGTCTGCCTACAGAGAGACAGTGGGGAGGAAGATAAAGAAGGAGGGAAAGACCAAGAAGAAGTTGGCCAAGGCAGCTGTTGGAGGTGGAGACGTGGAACCACCAGCTCCAAAGATGGTGAGTAAACTTTTTTGTCTTAGGTCATAGAATCAATCTGATAGAAAATTCGTATAAACTTTTCGCCCAAGCTTTCCGGCTATAGCAATTTCAGAATCGTGGCTACCCCCCTTTTTGGCGTATTTGCTCCGTACATTTTTGTTGATGATTTTCAATTTTTCCTTTTTGGCAAAAAAGGACACTTCCTTTCATCAAATCCTTCAGATATTACCACATGGCTTGTACTTTTTGGATAGAAATCTAATGCAAAAAACCGCAAGTCTCTATCTGTAACCGTTCTGTAGGTCTACCCAGACCCCCTATGTGATCGTCTACGTTAAAGACTTAGTGTTTAATTTGACCTGATCCGGTACTCCGATCGTCTAGAAATTTGAAAATCCGCCCCATAAGGATAGTAATTTTTCACGAGGAATCCAATGCAAAAAACCGCATGTCTCTATCTCTAATCGTTCTCTAGGCCTACCCAGACCCCCTATGTGATCGTCTACGTTAAAGACTTAGTGTATAATTTGACCTGATCCGGTACTCCGATCACCTAGAAATTTAAAAATCCATCCCAAAAGGGTAGTAATTTTTCACGAGGAATCCAATGCAAAAAACCGCAGGTCTCTATCTTTAACCGTTTTTTTCATGCTTCTGAAAAAGATGGACTATATGTATATATGTACCTATAGAGGTTCAACCTAGATTTATGTTTACATAGCTTCTTTGTTATATATGCTATTCTCTTCAAACTTTATACACAAGAGGGGGTTAGGTAGCCTAACTGTCATGCAAAGTTTGAACACTCTCGGGCAACTCTTTGTCCGTCATCGATGTCTTTGTTTTGTGTCATGTAGAGGATCACAATGGTTGTGATCGTCTACGTTAAGTTATGATCGTCTACGTTAAAGACTGTGATCGTCTACGTTAAAAAATTGTTCGCTGCATTGTGTCACATCTGCTGTAGCAAATAACGCGCCTATCAAGCATTAACTGTGTGTCTATGGGAAGGTTTCAAATGTTTAGTTTCATGTTTCTACTTGTAGCAGAAAAAAAGTAAAATGCAACCCTAACCTAACCCTAGTTGGTTTGTGATCGTCTACGTTAACGACTTAGTCTTTTTTGGGGTTTGTGATCGTCTACGTTAACGACTTAGTCTTTTTTGGGGTATGTGATCCTCTACGTTATTCGACTTTGTTTTTTTTGGGGTATGTGATCCTCTACGTTATTCGACTTTGTTTTTTTGGGGGTATGTGATCGTCTACGTTAACGGACTTTGGCATTTGTTTTAGGGTGTGTGATCCCCTACATATACGATGTGCTCTTCTACGTTAAACGACTTGAAATTGTTTTTATTTATATATTCACTAAGTTTTAAACTTCTCTTGCNTGACTGGGTCCACGTTGCTAATAGAGGACCAGTATGCCATGGCTCCACTGGCAGGGAGGCGTCACATGATTTTTGGGGAGGATGGCAGAGCAGTGAAGGTGGTGAGACTTTGCCCAAGAATTCGAGAGCGAGCATCGGCACCAAGTGAAGAGAGGAGGCCTCCACCAACCCTTCAGCCAGCATCGCCATCAAGCTCAAGCACCAGCTCGGAGGATGGGGCATTATGGAAGATTGATGTGAACCTGGACACCCCACTCCAGCACAGGCGCTTCTATGACCAGCCTTACGAAGATGAGACCCCCGTGGAACTGGTGGACTTATCGTATCTACCTGATGAGGGACAATCTTCTACTTTGAGTATTCATAGTAGTGAGGTGCCCTTCCAGGGGAAGAAGAGGAAGCGGGTGCTATACTTCCCCAGTGAGGAAGAAGATGGAGAAGAGGAGACAGAAGACCACACTGGAGAAATGGAGGCAGAAAAAGAGGAAGCAGACCAGACTGAAGGAATACAGGCAGAAAATGAGGAAGCAGACCAGAGTGAAGGAATGGAGACGGAAAATGAGGAAGCAGACCAGAGTGAAGGAATGGAGACGGAAAATGAGGAAGCAGACCAGAATGAAGGAATGGCTGCAGACAATGAGGGAACAGACCAGACTGGAAGAGAGGAGGAGACGGAGGAAGAGCAGACTGGAGGAGTGAAGGTGTCCGTTGTGAAAGAGGCTATCCGCCTAAGGTGCCGGGACAGGGCAGGGATGCAAGCCAGAAGATTGGCTTATATGGAGAATATCTGGAAGATGAGAGCAGAGTTTAACAAGACTGGTGGCCAAGAGAGAGATAGAGACAGTGACAAGGAGTCAGAGGAAGGAGACTACCAGTGTAAGTATATTCTTGACTTGGTATTTTGGGGGTCGTGTATGATCGTGTACGGTAACTATCTTTATTTCATGGGTATGTGATCGTCTACGTTAACGGACTTTGTCAATTTTTCGGTATGTGATCGTCTACGTTAACGGACTTAGTGTTTAATTTGACCTGATCCGGTACTCCGATCGTCTAGAAATTTGAAAATCCGCCCCATAGGAATAGTAATTTTTCACGAGGAATCCAATGCAAAAAACCGCATGTCTCTATCTCTAACCGTTCTCTAGGCCTACCCAGACCCCCTATGTGATCGTCTACGTTAAAGACTTAGTGTATAATTTGACCTGATCCGGTACTCCGATCGCCTAGAAATTTAAAAATCCACCCCAAAAGGGTAGTAATTTTTCACGAGGAATCCAATGCAAAAAACCGCAGGTCTCTATCTTTAACCGTTTTTTTCATGCTTCTGAAAAAGATGGACTATATGTATATATGTACCTATAGAGGTTCAACCTAGATTTATGTTTACATAGCTTCTTTGTTATATATGCTATTCTCTTCAAACTTTATACACAAGAGGGGGTTAGGTAGCCTAACTGTCATGCAAAGTTTGAACACTCTCGGGCAACTCTTTGTCCGTCATCGATGTCTTTGTTTTGTGTCATGTAGAGGATCACAATGGTTGTGATAGTCTACGTTAAGTTGTGATCGTCTACGTTAAAGACTGTGATCGTCTACGTTAAAAAATTGTTCGCTGCATTGTGTCACATCTGCTGTAGCAAATAACGCGCCTATCAAGCATTAAATGTGTGTCTATGGGAAGGTTTCAAATGTTTAGTTTCATGTTTCTACTTGTAGCAGAAAAAAAGTAAAATGCAACCCTAACCTAACCCTAGTTGGTTTGTGATCGTCTACGTTAACGACTTAGTCTTTTTTGGGGTTTGTGATCGTCTACGTTAACGACTTAGTCTTTTTTGGGGTATGTGATCCTCTACGTTATTCGACTTTGTTTTTTTGGGGGTATGTGATCCTCTACGTTATTCGACTTTGTTTTTTTGGGGGTATGTGATCGTCTACGTTAACGGACTTTGGCATTTGTTTTAGGGTGTGTGATCCCCTACATATACGATGTGCTCTTCTACGTTAAACGACTTGAAATTGTTTTTATTTATATATTCACTAAGTTTTAAACTTCTCTTGCAATGTCTTTTTTAATGCCATGTAACACTGGTGTGATGTGATTCGTTTGTCGTCTGAAATGTCTAGTAATAGAGTAAATACCTGTTTAAACATGGAATTAACCTCTACTTTCTCCTTTTAGCATCTGGGGAAGAATATGTGCCGACCAAGGACGATAGAAGGCAATTAAGGGAGGACGAGGCAGAGGATGATGAGAGGGGAGTTGAAGAAGAGCAGGAGGGAGAGGTCCAGGAAGAAGCAAGACCAGAAGGAAATGAGGAGGAGGAAGCAGAAGAAGGAGAAGAAGCAAGACCAGAAGGAAATGAGGAGGAGGAAGCAGAAGAAGGAGAAGATGAAGACGACGACGGCGAGGTGGTTGGAGAGCGACTAAGGAAGAGGCGCATGCACCCTCGAAGATACAAGGGAGGAGAAACCGTAAGTGAATTTCTCATCTGTTTTGTATCTCTTTCCCCTTAACATGGACGAATGTGACCGAAGTAACAAGAAAACTATTTTCCTCATAACACACAGTATAGGTACTTCAGATTAGACATTAATTGTCGAAATCGCCATGACGTATGCTCAAATAAGTTTCAGTCTGCATAAATATGTTTAGTAATATAATGCACATGTAATGTAATATAATGTGAGGTAAAATACACTTACTTTTTTTTACAGAAAAATACACAGCAGGAGTGTCCCGTGTGCCCACGGGAAGTGGTGAATGTCTACCGCCATCTTCTCCTGGTGCACGGCTGGACGATACAGGACATAGATGAGATGAAAGAGCGGAAGGCAGCGGCAAGAACCACACCAAAGAGGGAGTATGGCGGTAAGAAATTCTGTGGCTTGTGCAGAACAGTCGTGATGAGGATGGACACCCACCTCATCAGAATCCACAAACTACAAAAGAAGACGGCCGAGTTTGAGGCGGCACTCCAAAAGGCTAGACCGTTTGACGAGGAGGAAATGGCCAGGGGATACCTTGATGACGCTATACAAGAACATACAGAAAGTCTGGACGACAGAGCCAGTGGAAAAAGAATAAGTGCAGCCACTGCCCAGCAGCATGTTACCGGGATCCGCACATTCCTACAAATACTTACTGGAGAGAGTCTGACAGATCTGAACACAATAGGTCTCAAAGATGGCTTGGTTAACAGGATATTGGCGGAGAAGAAGTAAGTTTATATAGATTTGTAATCTTTGATATTTTTTATGCGGTGTGTTCGTCTACGTTAACGGACTTAGTCAATTTTTCGGCATGTGATCGTCTACGTTAACGGACTTAGTCAATTTTTCGGTATGTGATCGTCTACGTTAACGGACTTAGTCAATTTTTCGGTATGTGATCGTCTACGTTAACGGACTCTGTCATTTTTGGGGTATGTGATCGCTTACGTTAACGGACTCTGTCATTTTTTCGGTATGTGATCGCTTACGTTAACGGACTTTGTCAATTTTTCGGCACGTGATCGTGTACGTTAATGGCATGTGATCGTCTACGTTAACAGACTTGGTGGTTTTTGGGTATGTGATCGTGTACGTTAACAAACTTGCATACGATTTTAGTTATCCGGTTATTAAAATGGTGTCAATTATTGTTCTTTCAGGATGAAAGCTGAGAGCCTAAAAATATATTTGCACCATTTGGCCACCTTTTTGGACTTCCTGTGTGCATCAGCCAAATGGTGCAGGCATCTCAAGAAGTCAGGGCATGAAGTAAAAATTTTGGCGAACAAGATGAGGCAGGTGGCCAAAAGTCTTCAAGAAGACATAAACAGAGAAAGAGTAGCCAGGATGGAGGAAGGAGGAGAGGATCTCCTGATAGAGCCCTGGATGGTCGGCCGCTACATGAGTGACCGACCACCAGTAGTGTCAGAACTTTTAATACACGACGGTCTTTCGAAGAGTCAGATCAACGAGGTGAGAGATTCCCTCTGCGTCCAACTTTTGTTGGACAACGCTAAGAGGGCGGGGGATATCTCTCACCTCAAGGTGGAAACCATATTAAAGGCGACCATTAAGGAAGGGGAATTTAGTACGGAACTGTACGTGACAGAACATAAGGAGGCCAAGAGCGGCAAGAAGTGCCCAATTAAAGTCAGTATGCAGCTCCTTGAAGACATTAAGATTTACGCAACCAGCCATCGGTTAACCAAAGAGGGAAACGAACAGCCATATGTGTTCCTAACAATGACGGGGGATATCTTAACGCCATCGGTAAGTAAAATAACAACATACCTATACTTCAGGGGTGTAATTGGCCATCTGCAGGATCAATATCAAAAAGATTCTAGATTGTTTGCTAGCACAAAACTTAAGCCGAAGAGATATTTCAACTCAGAAAAACGAGATATGCGGGAAACGTACATTATACATGATATACGCAATACAGAATAACATGATATACGCAATACAGAATTGTATTGATTCAACGCTAAAAACACAACACGAAAAGCATTATATTGAGATATTTGAATTCCTGTATGTTTTTTATGTGGAGAAAAGCATTCTTACTTTTTCTTTTTCAGACCATGAGTAAACTAGTAAACAGGGAGTGGGCAAGATTTGCCGAGGGAAGAGGAGAAGTTTGGCCAAGGCTTACTGCCTCCCTGAATCGAAAACTGGCCGTCACAACCATAAGGGAAATGGGAGCAAGCAGAGAACGGCAGGAAGCCTTGGCCAAACATATGGCCCACAGAATTGAAACAGCTGACAAGTATTATGATAAGTCCTCGCAGAAGGAAAGACGCCACGAGGTCCTCTCGGCGGTGACCGAGAAATATAAGGTGGGTATGATGTAGAATCTCTTGTAATAGCCGACTTTACAATACAGTAGAATACGGAAAGAACCGAGAACAAGAGTACATAAATCAAATTCCAGAGACAAGGAAAAAGCAAGAATACAAGAAAACGGAAGACTACTTAAAAGACGTGATATCTTACGTTATCAATAAGAAAATAAGTTAAAGTAAAGCATATTGTAAAACATAGTAAACTCTATAGCAGGGTAAATCGTTCAATTGCAGTTATGTTTATTTTCACAGGGAGTTTGCTGCTGTAAGTCGAAAAAGACGATACATTCTAGACATGCAAATGCTTATAATTCAGAAAGGCAAATGCTTATCATTTCATTAAATTGTTGTTCTCTTTTCTATACAGGAAGCTGCAGGTGAAACGTGTAAAAAGACACCGCCGAGGAGGACCAAAACAACGGCTTCCGAAATCATAAAGGCAGCGTTAACCCCTAAGAAGGCCTCAACACCAAATAAGACAGGGACACCCAAGAAGACAGAAATCCCGGCAAAGAAGGCCGCCACACCAAAGAAGGCGGGGACACCTAAGAAGACAGAAACCCCGGCAAAGAGGAAACTCAAGTTGGAAAAATAAATTAATAAAATGCTTATATCATTTTCTAGTCTTTTATTTCTAGTACCTCAAAGAAAGGATAGATACATAAAATCAGTGCAAGATTATTGCCATTGCTTGGTCTTCGTCGCATATTAAGGGTAACTTATCTTGATATAACTTTGTTCTCCATTTGGACGGACTTTGTCTTTTTCTTGGTGTGTGATCGTCTACGTTAACGGACTTTGTCATTTT
>MJUU01062419.1:32651-51134 GCA_002080025.1 Modiolus philippinarum
CTTAAACATTTTTCACCCGATCACAGATCATCTACGTTAACGACTTTAACATTTCTGACCCGATCACAAATCATCTACGTTAACGACTTTGACATCCATAATCGGATCACAAAAAATTTACGTTAACGACTTAGACATCTCAGACCCGATCACAAAAAATTTACGTTAACGACTTTGTCATTTTCACCGAGAACCCCGTATAAAAGTCTTCGTAGGTAGACGATCACATTTTGTGATCCATTTACGTTAACGACTTAGTCATTTTAAATTCGGTCCTGACTTAACGTAGATGGATCACACAAATGTAGACGATCACATACCTTGATCACAATTTTTCTACGTTAAAGGCCTTTAACGTAGAGGATCACTGTGATCGTCTACGTTATAGGGGTCAAGACTTTTCCTTTACATATTTGAACTCAGCTTTTCATTACAAAATAAACAGTGTTATATATATATATTTAAGAAATAATTCCTGGGCACCGATGGTTTGTTGGAGATTTACTTATTTGTGGCCATTATTTTCGTCAATATTTTACCAAGAGCGTCGCCCATCGAGGATTGAATAGAAGAAAATAATGGACACCCATATGTAAATCGACAACAAACCACCAGCGAACATGAATTATTTTGATTCTTCTATGACATTTCATGATCTGAGCGGACCTATAGTGTACACAGCAATGACGGCCATTATAAAAGATAAACTGAAGTTTTTGTGCACATAACATATTATGACGTTGTCGGCTTGTGCGTAAAGACTGCTGTGACGTCTCGCATTATGTCTTTAGAGAGTTTCATATGACAAGTCGTCATTGTTCCCATATTAGAATTAGAGATAATTTTTCCACGTGGTTAGCTACATAAGACTGGCACTAAACTGTTTAATTATGAAAATAATATGTAAATCAATGTCTATGTGACAAAGGAAAAATCGGTAAATTCTTGTTTCATCAGTATATGAAAGATAGGAACATTTATCGGCTATAATAATAAATTGTTTCTCATGGCTAATCAGGTTAATGGATAGTATGAAATAATACAATTAATAACATAATGACCAACACGTAAATGCATGTGTTGCCAAGAGTGTGTTGCACAAGTATTTACGGACTTATTTGGTATCCGCTTGTAGTGTGCACCAAACAAGATTATTCCGAACGGACCATTCGGGCTGGTATAAAATGGGATAAATTTCGAGAGCCGTGGCCTATCTTGTCACATATTCCTGTTGTTTTCATCATTATTATATATTTTATAGGTGAGTTCTTACTGTTATTTATTTGTAATAATAATAGGTTTTAAGAAAAAGAAATAATGTTTTATTCAAAGTTAATACTATTTATTATGACAGTTTTAAACTTGTTTTCGCCGTAAATCGGCAAAAAATAAAGAATTGGATAAATTGAAAGAATTATAATAAGAATAATCTAAAAAATGTTACTATTTATTTCATAAAGATAAAGCTTTGTGTTTCACAAAGTGTGTTAATTTCTAATAAAATTATTTTACGAAGGATGTTAATTTCTTAGTGTTTAATTGCGCAATGATTATTTCCCTAAAGTTGTTAATTTCTTATTATTTATATAAATAGCTCAGTATAAATAAAATACTTTTTTTAAAATAATAACTACAATGTATTCCACGTAAGTGGGTGTATAAAACATTGTTTCCAAACTCCTTACCACTTTACTGACTGCAGTTAGAGATGGTCTAAAAAGCTACTGCGAAAAAGCCTATTCCACGAGCGGCGTAAATCAGATGTGGATTCTTAAAAATTCCAAAGATCTCCTTGAACAGCTCTCCTCAAACAGTCTCGCATACTGCAATAGCATTCAAACTTTTGATTTTTCTACCCTTTATACAACTCTTCCCCATAATAAACTTAAAACAGTAATTTCCGATCTGATACATCAATGTTTCTGTACAAAAACCGGAGAACGCAGGTATTCCTATCTGGTAATAGGAAAAGATAAAACATATTTTGTAAAGAACCACACTGAGTCAAACAAGAAATACAGTGAAAATGACGTGATTAAGATGCTTGAATTTTTGATCGACAACATTTTTGTTGAATGTGGAGGCCGTGTTTTTTAACAGACAATAGGGATTCCTATGGGAACAAATTGTGCGCCACTTTTAGCTGACCTTTTCCTTTTTTCGTATGAAGCAAAGTTTTTACAAGGGCTGATACAACAGAAACAAAAACAGCTAGCCCAGACTTTTAATTTCAGCTTCAGATATATAGACGATGTACTTTCTCTTAATAACCCAAAATTTAAAGAATATTTACATCTTATCTACCCCAGTGAACTTGAAATTAAAGAGACAACCGATACACCCGATTCTGCTTCATACCTTGACCTTTTGTTGTACATTGACGAACATGGACGTCTGAAATCTAGATTATATGACAAACGTGATGATTTTGACTTTCCAATTGTGAACTTTCCCTTTCTCTGCAGCAATATACCTGCATCCCCAGCATATGGAGTATATATTTCACAATTAATTCGTTACTGTAGAGCGTGCAGTACATACAGTGACTTTGTGGAAAGAGCAAAAGCACTGTCACAAAAACTGCTGAGTCAGGGATATGTTCAGCCTTTGTTACTTTCGTCCCTTCAGAAATTATATGGCCGTCACCACGACATCATAGATAGATATGAAATGTCAGTGTCACAAATAAAAACTGACATTTTCAGCTAGATTCGCGTCTTCCATGATTTGACATTACTGGTTTCGACTTTACCCTGAATTGACCCACTGACAGTGTGACGGGTGCTGTGCACAGAGCAGGACATGCTTACCCTTCCGGGGCACCTGATGTCACTCTTGTTTATTGAGAGTTCACACTGTTAGTGCTTTAGTTTTTTGTGTTGTATATGTAACGTTCGTGTGTTTTGTGGGCATGTGGTGTCTTTGGTCTTCCGTTTTTTGGTGTTCTTGCTTTTGCCTTGTCTCTGGACTTTGATTTGTGTAATCTTGTGCTTTGTTCCTTCGGTATTCTACTGCCGTTGTTCCAATAATTAATAGATTATTTGCAAAATTAGTAATATATTGCACGAGTGATTATTTTGTTTGCATTAACATTATATTAGTAAATTGTGGCAAACATCAGTTTAAGATCCGTATATATAAATGAAATTATAATGTTGAATCTTACTTTTATTATTCGCGAGAATTGCAAATCGTCTTGGTTAAAATGGTTATTTTATTGTTAATTATTATTCTTGGGATATACAAATTCTTTTAACTAGAAATATTGTTTTATTCTAAATTATTATGCTTAAGAATTACAAATTGTCTTAAATATTTATATACTCTGAATTGTTACAAATATATGATTAAAAGCCTATCTTGTCACATATTCCTGTTGCTTTCATTATTATTATATATTTTACAGCTAGTTCCCCGTGACACAGAGGGTCATAGGAATTCCACAAATTACATCGACATACATAACATCAGTCCAGACAAAACTTAAATCCCTCATAAACATCTAGTGTCATAGCTGGTGGAAATTTAGGTCACTGACGATTCATTATACCACCGCTATATTAATATGTACTCCTGCAGCGATGAACAAATCGGGCAGGCACTACACAGACAAAAGCCCTGATATTGACTATTGTGATGCCTTAAATTTCTTGGGGAGGACACGCTTTTCATGAAAAGCCTTCGCGCATTTAAAAAAGCTGCCATGGAAAAACCATACGAACAGTGCAAAGCGACACCATCCAACTTTCGCTTATATGTGGCCTATTTGGATAGTTTGGAAGAGGCAGCAAAAGGATTTCTAAACACATTAAATGATGCCAAATTGTCAATAAATACTAATACCCCTTCAAAATAATAATAATAATAATACCACATCCCTTCGAAATTTCTGTGACCATTAATTCTAAATTTAAATGACATGATAAATAATAAGTCACATCTTATTTAAGTACAGAACCATAACACAATGAAGATTTCCTGTGTATTCAAAGAAAATATGCCTTGAACCTCAGGATCATGCTTTCTTTCAGATTACGGAATATTTTAAAACAGCCACAAAATTTACCGTTTCTTCTATTAACCTAACAAAATTTAATATACAAGCTTCTGAATATTTAAGGACCAAAATCAATTACGGTAAGGACATCCCTTTTGATAAAGATGTTTAAATAAAGTTTATAACCATTGCATCCTTTCTATTGATTGACGAAAATGATCTTAAATCAATATTTTCCTGGTTAATGTAGAACATTTTCGTCCTGTCATTTGCAAACTTAGTTTTCCAATATAAAGCAATAGCAAAGGAATGGAATATCCATTGTAGAATACCACTATCCTTCCTTGATGACTCTCCAAATTTAAACGAAAATATAGAAATGAAAAATGTTTGTTTGAATATAAAGTTAAATTTTTGGCATCATGTAAATGTGAAAAATTTAACAAATTTCGAAAAGATGTAAGATTGTTTGACCCAGATGCACCATTTTCCCCCAGACACTTACGTCCCTTGCTTTCATTTACAAGGAAATCTCATGTCATGGTAAATAGGAACGCATTTTGTTTCCACTGTGCACAAATATTACATAACGAAAATCGTTTGTTTTAAACAGTTGCACGCCGAAATAATTTGCGTCTCCTCCAATTCTCGTCTTGATATAGCTGAAATATTGCTGAGTAGACGTTAAACAATATTCAATCAATCAATCCTCCAATTCTCCCACCTTCAACTCATATGTTCATCATATTCTTAGTATATGCTGTTTATTGTTTAAGGAATGTTCTTGCTGTTATATTATTGTTTGTTTACTTACTAGTTGTAAAACATGTTTTTCTATTAGCATAATCAATTAATTATCAATATAACAAATTAGGTATAGTATTTACATAAAGAGAATATTTAATAAATACTTATACATTATTTATAAATCGCAATTCTTTTATACCACTTAGTAGACAATTATACCTGCTGTCAGCGAATGAAACTTGGTCCTTTATATCATATTTATTATTTTATTATTATCATACACATGAACACTTGAAAACAAATTTATGAGCATGATTGGTTTTAATATGTAGACTGTTGTCAGCGATGTTTCACTCGGAAGAACAAGAACGACTTAAAAAACAACAAACAATTTAAACAAGTACTCCAGGAAATTGTAGTTCTGATTGGATCATCGTTGGGGTTGATTGATTGATGTTTTACGCCAACTTCAGCAATATTTCAGCTATATTGTGGTTAGAACTGTTAAGTTTATTGAACAATTGTTGGGAATGCTGTATTTATAATTGCAGTCATGCAAAAATGACATATACATATTAAACACAACTCATAAATAATTATGAATATTAGTGAAATGATATCTGTATATACATGTCCAACATATAAAGGTTAACAATAATCCGATACCCCCTGACTGCAGCGTGTGCATAAATTAATGTTTTGATTTTACAAAAAAATCATATCTATGTCTCCGTTTTTTTTTCTCTCGATTTGTTCATCTTGAATGAATGTTTTTATTTATATTGATGAAGGATTGTTTACATGATTCAACTTGAGCATGTCGAAACTGGCGTTGTCGGAAGGGCCCCGAAATTTCGATCCTGAAACTCTGGGCAAAAGTAAAAATCAGATAAGTCTGGATTCAAATTCTGTTTGACAAACTAATGTGTTGCTACAGTAATTTGCTGGATACAGTGATTTCTTGAAGTTTTACCAAACTATATCCTTTTTTAGCTTCAGACTAAATATCAAGTCATTTAAAGTTAAAAATCAATGTATCAGCAAAACAGAAAGTAGTTCAGTGACAAACCTAAAAGTCGCTCACACAATGCAAATCATCATTTCCAAGCTAAAGACCAAATTTCAAATCATTCCCTATTGTAGAAGCCAAGAAATCTGTGACGAAAATTTCATTCGTAGAAAAATAAATCAAAGTATCGGCAAACAGGAAGTGGATACTTGATGAACTTGAAAATCGCTTACACAATACAATTCAACATTTCCAAGCTCCAGACCAAACTTCAAATCATTCCCTATTGCAAAAGCCAAGAAATCTGTGACGAAAAATGTGTAAATAGTAAAAAAAAATCAAAGTATCGGCAAACAGGAAGTGGACGCCTGACAATGATCAAAATTGCTTACACAATACAAATCATTATTATCAAGCTTCAGACCAAATTTCAAATCATTCCCTATTGTAGAAGCCAAGAAATATGTGACGAAAATTTCGTTCATAGAAAAAAATCAAAGTATCGGCAAACAGGAAGTGGATACCCGATGAACTTGAAAATTGCTTACACAATACAACTGATCATTTCCAAGCGCTTGACCAAGTTTCAAATCATTCCCTATTGTAGAAGCCCAGAAATCTGTGACGAAACATTTGTTGATAGTAAAATATCAAAGTATCGGCAAAGAGGAAGTGGAAGTCCGACAAACTTGAAAACTGCTTACACAATACAACTCATCATTTGCAAGCTTCAGACCAAATTTCAAATCATTCCATCTTATACAAGCCAAGAAATCTTTTGACGAAAAAAAATTGTTGACGGACTAACGGACAGACAAAATGAAAACTATAGGGCACCCGCATCTCAATGCGGGGCCCTAATAAAAACAAATGGAATAGGAGTAGGTTTTCTTTTCTAGGTTGAACACATGTCATATTATTTACATTTATGAATAAAATATTGTAATTTTTTACACTCGCCATACATCATTTTTGTATCAGTTTTAAGACTGTCCTTAAACAACTAACTCACTCCGTGTACTGTTACTTGGGCCATACTGCAGGGATTGAGCTACTTCCATAGACATGTCTGTTATCATTTTGTGTCATATTTAACTATGGCCGAGTACGTAAAAGACTTGCCTATACAGGTCGTAGAACGAGCTTGCAGAGCAGCGGGGATAAGTGACAAAGGAAAAATCGTTAAATTTTTGTTACATGCAGCATATGAAAGATAGGAACCATTTATCGGCTATAATAACAAATTGTTTCTTTGAGTTAATCAGGTTAATGGATATTAAGAAATAATACAATTAATAACATAATGACCGACACGTAATTGCATGTGTTGCAAAAAGTTTGTTGCACAAGTATCACGGACTTATTTGGTATCCGCTTGTCCTGTGCACCAAACAAGATTATTCCGAACGGGCCATTCGGTATATAAGGGGATGCATTTCGAGAGCCGTAGCTATCTTGTCACATATTCCTGTTGGTTTCATCATTATCATAAATTTTATAGTTGAGTTCCCACTGTTATTTATTTATTTATTATAATAATAGGTTTTAAGAAAACGAGAAATAATGTTTTACTTATTAAAATACGCTGTTTAAAATAATAACTTCAATGTATTCCACGTAAGTGAGTGTAAAAACATTGTTTCCAATAATAAATAGATTATTGGCAAAATTAGTAATATATTGCATGAGTGATTATTTTGTTTTGCATGAACATTATTTTAGTAAATTGTGACAAACATCAGTTTAAGATCCGTATAGTATTTACAAAAGAAATGTTATATAAATGAAATTATAATGTTGAATTTTACTTTTATTATTCGTGAGAATTGCAAATCGTCTTAGTTAAAATTGTTATTTTATTCTTAATTATTATTCTTGGGAAATACAAATTGTTTTAACTGGAAATATTGTTTTATTCTAAATTATTATGCCTCAGAATTACAAATTGTCTTAAATTTTTATATACTAGTACTCTGATATGTTACAAATATATACTGACTAAAAAAAAATTTGGCAACACATTTTCAACAGTTTTAAATTTTAATAGATATGCTAAATTGCTGATAAATTCTCATTGCAGATAAAAATTCAATTAGCTTTAATTCTTCATTTTGTCAGTTAGGGTGTACAAGAAATCCATTTCAATTTATGGTGCGAAAATGAACATGGACTTTGGTCCCGAAGGTGATTTTCATCTTTTTGCAAAAAAGGCTAAAAATCAGTTTATGGTCACCGTTACCTAATAGTTTTTGGTAATCAAAAACATTTTGTACGCTTCCGTTGCAGAAAAACGAAAAATTTGCCATTGTTTTGCAAATCCCTCCTTTTCAGTGTTTTTCTTTTGGAGTCCAGTTTCACAAGATTAATGCAATATTCAAATTTATGGACACACGTAATGCTAATGATTAGTCGAACTCAAAGTCCAGGTCAGAAATACAAAATTAAATCTATGAATCGAGAATTTGTAGCCTAATGATAGACGCCTTTTATTCACACCAGTTGTTGCTAAACTTTTTTTGTTCAGTATATTATTAAAAGCCTATCTTGTCACATCTTCCTGTTGTTTTCATCATTATTATATTTTTTTATAGCTAGTTCCCCGTGACACAGAGGGTCAACAGGAATTCCACACACTACATCGACATACAAAACATCAGTCCAGACAAGACGTAATTCCCTCACAAACATCTAGTGTCACAGCTATATGCATTAGACAATGTCTACAGGCATTAGACATTCATTTCATAAAATATAGTTAATAGTCAAGTTGTTTTTCTCAGCTTTCTTTACGATTGGATTTCATCTTTTAGATATGATATATTTACTATTGCACCTTTGACATATTATGGCATGTTTAGTAAATTGAAAATATGCAAAAATATTTTAACTTGCAATTTGTGTATAAATGGTGTATATAAAGATGTTTGTCATCTGATAACTAAGATCAAAAGTCATGCGATGTTAGTCTATCCAATTTGGGCTATATAAATCAGGGCTTCTCGGATTTTTTCACTGATTTTTAAAAACGTTTTGTATAAAATTTAATTGAACTGAACACTAAGAACAAAATGTATATAACATTCTTATTAGATCATCACTTAGGAGAAACTCGGTTGTTCGTTTAGTGTCCCTGGAAAGGAAGACGAACTGCTTATATTAATTTATATGTCAGTTTAGACCTCTTTTAATGGAATTGTGTGAATAGTCGATCAGTGAAGATTAAGAACAATTTCCGAGTTCATTGATTTCAAGAAGCAATGGCTACGCGGAGCAAACGAAAGATTAAGACAGAACTGACAACATGCACGGTCTGAGAATGCTGCCGAAAATACGAGGCCTGGACAGTGGGATATGGAGAATCCTGAAAACTGTTTCGACACGAGTAAAGATAGCGCGAAAAAACATTCCAAAATGATGATCCAAGTCTGTTTTAAATCAGCTATACTTACATAACAAGGACAAAAATTGTAATGGCGTCAAGGAAACCCAAGATGCTGGGCATCTGGACACGCCGCACCATTAAAGACACATAAACTCGCCGAGTCTCCGGTCATTTCCGTAATCGAATCGGGACCCATGGAATTATCCACAGCTGAACAATGGGAAGAAAGGTGCGGAATTTAGCATGCATTTTAAGAGCCTACACAATAAAAAAAAAACAGGAATTGATGACTTTGACTTATCATCGTGGTAAATGAAGATGCTAGGATGGTGGCTACCTCTAACATACATTAGGGAAGTCGTGCCAGTCGGAAATGGTATTCTTGGAAGAGCTAGATCCGAATCATTCACAAACGTGGAAATACTGTCTCCAAATAGTTATATAAATATCATTGAGGGTAAGGATGTGATTCTGACAGTGTTATTAATACTTTTTATGGATTGCCCCAGTTTGGTGATTTTGGACATTAAAGTGAACGTGTCCAGTAAACCTGATCCTCTCAATCATAGAAATCTTACAATTCAAGAGTTTATACATGCATTTAGCAAATACAAGCGTGTGGTGTGTTCTGTATATCCTGAGAGGAGAGAAGAGCTTGACGCCCATGAAGATCTTGTTAACATAATTCCTTTGGTAATACCAAATGCTGTTGTCAGCTAAGGCAGCAACACTCCCCAAAGAATGTAAGGATTGACTAGAGCCAAAAAGACTGTGACTTTTTTCGTAAGTCGATGGGGTGTTTTAAAGTTAATGCATGCTTGCTTTGTAATTTGGTTGACAATTTAACTCAATGGTCCCAGCTTATTATTATCGTAAAATCAGGGTCAGAGCATACGAGGTTATAGGGGTTTTACAAAATTAAGTGCTTTTTTTACAAAATGTTGATTGATTGATTAGTTCGAGTCAAGTGAGCAATATTTAAGCTATATCAGGACTAGAACAAGGTAATCAATTCAAAAAGATGAAAGTTAAGAAAATAGAAAGAAATGCGAAAGGGGCAACGATCGCCACGTGATATGCGGAGAAACGGGTAGGGGCGGGAAATTCTACATTCAATACGACAGTTAAGTCTCCTTAGAGAAATATAGTTTTTAGTATACTGCACGGAGCATGGCGTTTCCCAATACAGTGTCCACAATGGCTCGCAGTCTGGCTTTCAATATTCTGACCTGACTACACTGCATAGACGGGGCATTTCCCTATACACCAACTGGGAAGCGATCGGCAGCTCTAAGCTCCACAAAAAAAAAATCAGGTATCGCGCAAAATGTCAATAGACAAGGTAGAACAAGAATCTAGATGGGAGAGAAGTTTGTAATAACTTTAACAATGTAAAAGGTTGCATAAGAATGGTATTTATCTGTTATATGAATGTTACAAATGTAAATCTATGGATTAATCTGGTTTTACCTGTAAAAGGCAATTGCACAAATTTCTTCTAATGTTTCAATTAACAGGCAATTTCGTATTATAATATAATAATGTATTATTTTAAAGTTGCATTATATTCCTTTATTATACATTTCCCCGGGTTCTGTATTAAAACACTGTCTAACATGTATATACTGTTCGTTCAATTTTCCCTGATTTTGCATTAAACACTATCTTACATACTGTTCATCAAACACTTAGGTAAATTTTACAAGTCAATTATGTATAGTACGGTATATTCCGTCCTATCATTTGGATAAATAAATGCGAGGACGTAAAACACCGCAGTGTGGAACTCGTGGGCATCCATCATTGACTTTCATCTTTTATTTTTCAAATGTATTTATTTTAATGGTTGTCCTATTATTTTGTGCCCGTTTCAGTCAAAAAATAGATAAAGAGGCGATCTTCGGTTCGCTGATGTTTAAGCAGATTTCTTTTGCTGCATGTCGTTTATCTTATTGGATTATACAAACCTTTTTCTACATTCACTAAAACGTCAGTGAGTAGTAGTCACTTTCAAGAATCAGCATATCCCGAAGAAGATGTAGCATGAATTATGAATTATGGATGGATGGGGGTGCTAATTGCTCGCAGCATAGAATCGGAAGATAGTTTAAACGCCTAATTTACGTTTTTTGTAGAGAATCCTTATGACCGCCTTTGTATTTATTAACAGATTAACCCCAGATGTTGTCTTAGAGTGGTCAAAACTATTGGGTCTATGTAGAAATAAGGCAGGAGTGAACCACTGCTTTGTTAGATTATTGGAACGCGTGGAACCCGTGCCCTTAGTCTGTGCGTAACGAATGATCGGTTGATTAATTAGTTGATTATTGAGACCGGAGCAACGAATTTTGATTGCCACAGGAAAATTAAGAAATGGATGAGGGCAGAAAATTTAGCTATTTTACCGCATCCGAGTCTGCTAACCTTAAAAAATAAAAGAAAAAATCTTTATACTGCATGAACCGTGGTGTTTCTCAGAAAACAATTCTTGTATAATGGTTCGCGACCGGGCTTCTCGTATAATGACTCGACTTGCCCACAGTCAGGTCATTCCCTATCCACTATCTGCGGACCCGTGCAGCTCTAAGACGGAGCACTCTGAAAACTAATTCAGGTGCCGGGTGGAATGTTGAGAAAAGAAGATACGATATCTGGATCGCACTGTACGTCATCGTCACAGTGTATCAGAGATAGTTAGTAAAAGTAATCTCTTATATCAATATTTCTTGGGTAATCT
This sequence comes from Modiolus philippinarum, assembly GCA_002080025.1. Taxonomy (NCBI): domain Eukaryota; kingdom Metazoa; phylum Mollusca; class Bivalvia; order Mytilida; family Modiolidae; genus Modiolus; species Modiolus philippinarum. The sequence continues at coordinate 44,524 of MJUU01062419.1, forward strand.
CAATATCAATGACCCTTTTCCATTTCTAGATTTGAATATTCCAGTCTTTATATATATGTTGTTAATAATTATTACTGTTTGTTTGTATCGTTTGCAATATATGATTTTGATTGATTAGAAATAAGGCAGCAGTGAACCACTGCATTGCTTTGTTCAGACTATTTGAACGACTGCGCTTTTAGCTGTATGCAGGGAATGCTAGGTTGTTTGATGATTTATTTAGAGTATAACGTCCTGTGGGCATTATTTCACCTAGATCAGGACGAGAGCAAGTTAATCAATTCAAAAAATAAACATGAGATGAAAAATATGAAAGTGGAAATAGCATTCAGTGTGATATCATTGTCTAATAAACGGTTTGTCAAATATTCCGGATTGCGTTCGTCAAATTTCCCCCTGGTTCTTGTGTTTAAACACAGTTTAATATACCGTTCGTCTAATTTGCCCGATTCCATATCAAGACGCTGTCTTCTATGCTGTTCGTCAAATTAACATGAATTCTGTGTTAAAATGGCTAATGCACTATTTGTCAATTTTTTTTTCTGGTTCTCGTAATACACTGTCTTCTATATTTTAAGATAAATTTCCCGTGTAGTCCTACAATATAAGCTTTCGTAGGTTCATGTCGATTGTATACATCGTTTTCATTGTTTATACTCATTATTTACTTTTCATGCAAAGCTCTGTCCTTAGCTGATTTTGGCCTTAATTTAGATAATATTGGTTATTTGTTCTCTATCAGTTTTTAAACATCTTTGATTTTATGGTCTTCCAAACATTTAGATTTTATCTGCACTGAAGAGACAAAAGTTGTCGAAATGCGCATATGCAGAACCTAAATTCGAAGTAACTTCTGTATTTATTTATTTGCTACCACTGGGTCGATGCCTCTGCTGGTGGACTGTTAGTCCACAATGGTATTCACCAGCCCAGTAGTAAGTACTTCGGTGCTGACCCGAAAGCCGATTCTATTTTGAACCTTGCAATAATGAATATCTAAATTTTTGTAAATTTTGTTGAAAACTAAGGAGTATCTCCCTCATGCATAGCTGATTTTGGCCTTAATTGAGATCATATTGGTTATTTGTTCTCCATCAGATTTAAACATCTTTGAATTTATGGTCTTCCAAACATTTAGAATTTATCTTCACTGAAGAAGAGACATACGTTGTAGAAATGTGCATGTGCAGAACCTAAATTCGCAGTAACTTTGGTATTTATTTATTGTTGCATTTTTTTACAGTCGATTCACGAAGTCTGGTCGATAGCAGCCATTTTTTCGTAGGCATTCCAAATCTATCGAGTGAAATACACGGAATCAAGCCTAAATAATGACGGAAAGGATATGGAGTAAATGCACATGAGACAAACTCTGTTCAACTACATAGCAAAAAAAAAAGGCAAAGGATCAACGCTGTTGTTGTCCTCCCTCATCCCGAAGTCACCATGATGCCTTCAACAACGCATACCTCGCAGAAAACTTAAGACGGTCCCTTTCCCCAGTTTGAGCTGAATTCTTTTCGAAATGTCAAACAACGCTACATCCATGTCTTTTATGGCCATGGGTGCGGGATTGTCAAATAAGTATTTTTGAAAGATTGTCAAATAAGTATTTTTGAAAGATTTAAATTTTGCCAAATTGGCAATGGTTGGATATTAATAGCTCAGAAACGGTACGAAATACGCCAAATCCGTCACCATACAACTTTAACCTCATGTGGAGAGCACCCCAAAGAAAAAATGGATTGAAATCCAATGAAAATATTATTGCAGTTAACATCTGGGGATACAGAGCACCAACAAAGAAAATGAACACGGATACCTAGTGAATCACAAACAACTATTATATTGTACTAGAAGTGCTACAATATTTCCTTAAGAGGCGTTTAAAAATTACAGGGATACGGACTAGAATCCCTGGTTGAGTTAACGATTCAAATTGTTGGATTTACCTGAATAATTTGCTTCAACAGAATATTAGTGTATATTCTTTTACTAAACCCTGATTATCTTCTCTGTCGGTACAATTATTTTTGCTCTGTATGAATAGTAATGAAGTATCTGAAGAATTCCCTGAAAAAGCATGAAACGGTCTGGCCTTACTACTGCTTAATTGTTGAGGCCAGGAGTCATGCTATCCTGAATATTCATAGTTATAAATGACATTTTGAAGTTGTCTGACTGCCATTGTTGGTTTCTGCTATCTTTATCCACATATAAAACAGTTTTACGTGTCACGATTGATTAAGGTGGATCGGTGGTATTCCGCCATTTTGTTTTCATATTTCATGCTTTGATAGGTATTTTTTATTAAAGAAATATACAAGCATTTAAAATTTGGACAAATATGTACAATATTTGGCTTAAAAGACAAACAATGGGTCTATTTCTCTTAGTTTACCATTCATTTTTTGAAGAAAAAATCAGAATAGTATTTGTACTGTAAAATTCTTTGAAATGAAAATTTAAACAAGGGAGGTAATTTCAAAAAATATTTTACAAAGAAATCACTACGAAAATTTTGACTTTGTGAAATAATTTCGTTATAAGGTCCGTGACCCCCATTTTTCTTTTTGGTTTTAGAAAGATCAATACAAGGGCTAGTAATATACAAAATTAATCAAAATTCTCATGGATTTAACTTGAATAATTTTTAAAAAATGGCAATTTTCCTTAACATTTCAACTAAAAAATCCATATTTGCGATGAAAGATTGTGAGCTTATATGGTCCGTGACCCCCAATTTTTATTTTATTTTTTGGAAGTCCAATTTTTGAAGTTTAATACTGCAAATTATTGGAAAATTCTGATGGATTTTGCTTAGTCCCCCGAACCACCTTAAAAAAATAAAATAGAAGAAAAAGATAGAGAGTAAAATTTAAATGAGGTTAGGGTGTTAGCATATTGAAATTTTTTTTTAGGTATTACTGTAGTACAAATGGAGGCGTGCTGACATGATTTCCAGAGAAAGAAACACCTAAAAACCATATGCAAAGGACATCGAAATGATTTATACAAGTCTTTGGAGGGGTGTGGTATCATCAAATCACAACTTGGGGAGAAACTAGTTGGATTTGACTATAGATTTTATAAATTTATTTTAAAACGAAATTTGGCTTCTTTGACCCCTTAAAGCTTGGAAACGGTAGGAGCTACGCCAAATCCGTTGGCATACTACTGAAAGCTTACAACGAGAAGAATCCAAAGAAAAAACATATAGAAATCCAATGAAAAACAATTTTCTAGGTAATCTGCATGTTTGCAATGCAAGTCTCCTTCATCCTCTCATAGCTCGGTAAGGAATCAAGTTTACAAAATTTGATGGTGCTCTAGAAAATCTATTGCAAAAAAACAAAGCATCAAAATTGGGCTAAACATGAAAAAGAGATAATAAAATTCTTGAAATTCGCTAATTTGGGGTCCATTAATCTCATGAACGGCACATGCCGATGATGCAACAGAATGGCAATTTCTTACGGAGCACAATGAAAAAAACTTCCAAAAAATCGAAATAAATAATAAAGATTCTACAGTCAAACACGTTAGAAAACCTAATTTGATCCCTTTATCTGAAACAGTTGGGGCCAGAAGGACGAAATCAAAACCCGGTCTTCTACTTGTGCCAAGAAATATCATACAAAAACTTGATGGTGATCCATCCACTAGAACTAGTTATGCTGTTCACAGACGCCTACGTGGACGAGGCTGCACTATAAATAAATAGAAGAAATAAAGCTGGTAGGTAACGAGTTTGAAATGCTACTGGAAATGGGGAGGTATGGGAGGAATTCCCGTTTTCACCACTTAGAGACGTGCCCGACACTCTACAATCGGAGTCCTTGAAATCCGATTCTGGTGCAGGGGGAATTGATTTAAGCGTTGACTATATTGTTTGCAAATATCCACGGATAAATTGATTGATTCACGAGTTAACGTCCAGTGAATAATATTTAGATGTATCAGAACAAAAACAAGTAAATCAATACAAAACATTACATGTAAGGAAAACAGCAATTTAGATGGATGGGGCAACGAATTTTTATTGACATTGAAAAATTGGAGAAATGGGTAGGGGCAGGACAAGTACGCCTTCTGGTGAGCCAGCTCATGAACGTGAAATATAAAAGGGGTCTTCATACTGCATGAGGTGTGGCTTTTCTACACGCAGTTTGGGTACAATATTTTGAGGTCAGGTATTCCGTACTAAGACTTGACTGTTCTGCATAGACCGTCCATTCCCCTATCTATCACTTGGGCACAAGCCCAGCAGCTCTGTAGCCGGATCCCCTGAATATGGTGTACCATGAGGGTCAAAATTTTAATATGTAGCATTAGCTGTGATTTGTTAAAGCCTAAGGTACATTTCTATTGCCTACGCTCTGTTTTTTGTTGCAAAAGCCATATTTTCTAAGTTTTCTGCAGTGTTGTATACCATGAGGGTCAAAACTATCTATTTATTATTTTGCTTTAAAGTAGCAGTGGCGTTAATTTGTCTTCATATATTATGGAAAGACTTTTTTGGTGGTGAAGTGTACCATGAGGGTAACACGAAGAAAGGAGCCAAGCGGTTTTTTATCATATCATATGTAAAAATACTACATGTACTTCTGTTTACAAGTCTGTGTTTCAATCACATATGTAAGCCAAAATAGTATCCTGTGAAATAAGTTCCAAATGGAACAAATGTCATTGATATATCTTTCTTTGAGATTTATTCCGTCTGAAGATTATTTCACCAGGTGGGAGGTAAATATTTACCAACTGGAGATTATTTCCCCAAGTGAGCTACAAAATATGTTCCTTTGGAACTTATTTCACGTTGGATACTATAAACCGTTACACATTAATTTCTTTTATTTATTAATATCACTAATTGATCGTCAACAACAACGGCGAAAGTTGCAATTAAGTTCTAAACAACAACGGCGAAAGTTGCAATTCAGTTCTAAAACTTGATTTAAAATCAGTATATTTTTACGCGGGCAATATTCATTAAAGCACAAGTTGTAAAGAATGAAATTTATAACTAGAATTTAACGATATTTAATACAGTCTTTTATCAAAGCCCAAGTTGTAAGAAATGAAATTTTTAACTATAATTAAACAATATTTAATAGAGTCTTTCATTAAAGCCCAATTTGTAAAGAATGAAATTTATAACTAGAATTTAATATTTAATATATAATATAATAACAAAATATAATAGAGTCTTTCTTTAAAGCACAAGTTGTAAAGAATGAGATTTGTAACTAGAATTTAACAATATTTAATAGTCTTTCATCAAAGCCCAAGTTGTAAAGAATGAAATTTTTAACTAAAATTTAACAATATTTAATAGAGTCTTGCATTAAAGCCCAAGTTGTAAAGAATGAAATTTATAACTAGAATGGTAATTAGAGTGTTGGCGGTGTGTTAAGCGTTGACAGGATCCGTTATCGAAATGAAAAAAATGACAGTGGCCTCTTAATATATAGCCTATGCGGTATAACATTAAACAGTTGAAGCTATAATTTTACCGCATACTCAATAATTTTACCCATAAATCCCTGAGATCGATACATAAACTAGTCAAGCCTATGAAGCAAACAAAGAAGTAAAGGAATGGCTTAAAAAACTATGTCTATGCTATATAATTATGGCATAGGCTATACTCATGCAGCCAAGGCACTAGATTTTTCTTTTGACCCTCACGGTAAATCTGGTAAATCGTAGAATAAAAAAGATAACAGGAGACACCTACAATGGCCGAAAAACATAGCCACATGCCACAAAGTAAATAGGAACTGCACAAGAAAAAAAACACAATAAAAATACAAAAGACAAACGTAAACTACGATAGGAACTCGGGACAGCCGGACTTGGTACCTAAAAACCAAAGAATTCAATATTTAAGCACTGCCTTCAAAGCTGTTCGTCAAATCACTCCAGAATCTCGTTAAATGTCTGCGTTAAAATTCCAAAAAAACGCTGCGAAATCGTTCATTAAATGCAAATGTTAACACATCAACGCTTTATCGTTCAAATTCTCTTATCCGGCGTGACATCACAAAGCTGAATTGACCAATCCGATCAGTCGATTTAAATTTTTCATCCCAATATAGGCGGTGACGCAATCGATGTTTACAGATATAATCTATGCAAAAATTCGATATTTTAAATTGCAATATATTCGGTGTTATAATAACTATGATCTTGAAATTCGGATATGATGTTGATATTGATCTTCCATAGGAATGATACATGGCAAAATCCGTATCACATGGCATATCATCCCGAGTTTCAAATATCAGCCCAAGGGATGATATTGGTCGAAGGATGATACGGATTTTGCCATGTATTATACAGTTTATCATATATTAAAACAGAGGACTACTTTTAATCCCAAAAATACTGGCAAATATTAAAATTGGTTGTATTTTGGAGAAGAAAATTTCAAAATAGGCGGAAAGTACTGTAGGTGGTTGGAATAAAATCTAACATGTAAAGGGAAAAGTTTTGCTAGTTGTTTAAACTAATCCTCACAAAACAAAAAAAATCACCCAAAAAAATGTTTTGTTACCTACCAAAAAATGTTTAACCCCCGTCCCAAAAAGAAATTGTTTTGCCCCCCC
>MJUU01062419.1:51238-70584 GCA_002080025.1 Modiolus philippinarum
CCCCCAAAAAAAATTTTTTTACCTCCAATTTTTTTTACCCCAAAATCACCAAAAACATTTTTTGTCACCTACCAAAAAAATTTTTACCCCCAAAATTTTTTTGCCCCCCCCCCAAAATTTTTTTTCCCTAAAATTTTTTTAGTAAACAAGTCGAAATTGAAAAAATAAGTTTTTGGAAAAAGGGTATGATAAAGGGCTAGCCATGCGATAAAGGGTGTGTGGTAAAGGGTATGCGATAAAGGGTATGACGTCATAGTCTGAATACGGAATGAAAGTCATGCACTGTATCACATATTCAAAACGTCTGTATTTATTACTAAACGTATGATAAAAATGTATATTCAGAGTTTCATTTAAATATCATGAAAAATGAAATAAAAAATGAAAGTTGAAGTTACTTAGATATATAATGAAATGTGGACTTTTTCACCGCCTCCACAGGTAAAGTGCCCGGATAAGAGAATTAAACTTCCCCGTCTAGGAAATTTTTACGATCAAAGTCGCCATATTGTGATCAATGAATGGATTAATATATATGTATTATTAATAAAACTTATGTATTTATATTAAATTATTTAACAATAGTCATACCGTCTACATGGTCTGGGTGCGCCCTGGCATGACATTGAAATTAAATGAATATATATAAAACATTATTTATAGGGGGCGTAGCCCCCATAAATACTAAGAAATGTCAAAATTTAATAATCATATTCTGTATACTGTGTTTCTGTTTTTCTTTCAACTTCCGTTATGCAGTGTAGGATTAAGCGCGCGCAACGGAAGGAAATTGAATCTTCATGGAGCTCATGTAGCAAAATCTCACATAAATGGAGAATTACGAAATTGTATTTGATATATCAGAGTTATAAAATTTTGAAAACAAATAATAAAAAGGATTTTCCGTTCTATCTTTCAAAAGTAACCGATTTCACCGGAAAGGCGGGACCACCAAACAAGAATCTCGGGCAACGAGATCTCGTTTTCCATTGCAACCATAGTAATTACAGCATCACATGGACGGCGCGATGTTCACATGTTCATATGTTTTACGTGTTCACGCGAACTGTGGTACTTTTATTCCTAGATAATTCAATATTCATAAGCAAATTGCTGAAGTTTTTTGCAGGACATAACAAAGATAGATCTTCTGAAAATATCGTTTTTTCCCGTTTTCATCACTTCTGATTTCAGAGAACAAAAAGATAACTGACAAAATCTCAAGAAATTCCCTCATTCAGGAAGGCAATAAATCCTCAATCTTATCAATTGGTGCATTGGTAATTGACCTACCAGTGCTCAAATGTATTTCCAAAAGTCAAATTCATCTGTGCATTCCTTTTTAAGGCACGGACCATTTGATTTTCAGGGTGGGGGTATACATTTCTAGAAAAAAAATTCTGGCCCCCATTTTTCCCAAAAAAAATTATCTGACCTGCATCTGGGTTGAAAAAAAATAATCTGGCCCTGAGCCGATCCAATAGGAAAAAAAGCATGACTCAACAAAATTTTCTAGCATAGTAGTAAAAAATAATCTGGCGAAGAAGAGCGGGCGAAAAAAATTCCAGGCTCGGGTAAAAATGCCAGGCCCCCTGAAAATCAAATGGTCTGTGCCTAAAATGAAATTTGTTTCAATAAAATCCACAGAATAATTCTTGGATTGATTGATTGAATATTGTTTAACGTCTACTCAGCAATATTTCAGCTATATCAAGACGAGAACAAGTTTGTTAATAAATAATCACTTTGGGGTATGGAAAGGGCCATGGGACGGAAAATTCTGACTGCTACTGGAAAAGTAGGGTGAAATCGTCAAGGGCGGGGAATTTAGCCTTGTAGCCGATCACCTACGGACCACCCCAAAAGGAGCTTGCTACAAGGGTTCTTTAACGTGCAGGAAGCGTGGCATTTCTTCCAACACGTGGACCTGAGTTTACATCCCATCCGAAAGATGGGTTGTGTATTTATTAATCCCGCACAACCACGGGATGGGTCCTATTTCTATATCCCGGGACCCTCGGGGTCAGCCTCCGTAATAATTCTTGGAATACTGGTTACTTTATTGATGCAATTTAAATAGGAATTAAAATATTTCACGTTATATTACACATGTTATACTAATATATCGTCCAGTGTCCTGTTTTGACGCGGACCAGAGACACATCAAATTTCATTTCTGACGTAAATTTTTGCTATGTTAGTAATGACGTCATTTTGATTTTATTTCCATTGATATCTTACTGCTAATAGATTGCAAAAGTTAAATGATCTCTAAAGTCCGTCTAAATTTCATACAAAAATACGGTTTTCTTAACACCAAGAAGGAAAAAAAAATAAATCCATAAAACATTCACTAAATATATTTGAGCGTAAACAGGCAACCAAATTGACTCCAATGCTCTCGTTGATATGTTTTTCGGAATTCAAAACTCCTAAAGTATGTGAGAAAATTTTAATCCAGAAGTTGAGTCTTTTATATTTTTTTTTCAAGAAACATGCTGTTGCACGTTTTTTTGGTATGAATGCGTAAAGTCTTCTGATTTTTGTACCTTTAGTGGTAAAAGATATTTGCATTTGAACAATTGTATTATATTTTTGAACAGTACCAGCACGAATCGCATCAAAGCAATGAAAACATAATTTTTCTTGAAGACCCCAACGTTCGATCTGACTGATTACCTACTATCAAAAAATCAATATTTGGTTAAGTTGGGGGAAAATGGCACAATGATTGAAAGTTTTCAAACAGAGAAAGCTTTACCATGATCTAAAATATTTGTATTCAGTTATAGCCATTGGTTATCAGATTTTAGAAGATATATATAGTTTATTAAATTTGTAAGTGATAATGAGTTTTTACGGGGTTTTCCAAAGTGTGTGATTTACTTTGAGGTCCCTTTGGTGGCGGTGATCAGGATTTGGTATAATCCATAAATAAAAAAAAATCCAAATGATTTCAAATTGACAAATGGTTTGATGACTAAACACCATCATACAATTATGGGCTCATGGATATGAATGGTGCTTCATCATACACTTTTGATGTTTTGGACACTTCTTCAGCTGTCTCGCATTCCAAGAACAGAAAAAAAATTTTTTACTCATGCAGAAATTAGAAAGTCCCGATAAAATCTAAAAACTCGACTTTAGTTTTGGATGATTCTGCACCAATGACACAAAGAAATTCAAAAATGTGACACAATTAATGCATATACATCAGACTGTTGTTACACATCTACCTGTTATGTTAGTACATGCAGGCGAATTTATGCGACGTCCGGATTTTGGTCTTGTCCATTGTAAAATTGTATTGGGCGTCTTGATGTTTCCAGTGTTGTCTAAGCCTATTCCAAATTCATTGACTGTTTTTGCAGATACTACATGTTCTGGCAGGCTGTTTAACATATCAACTACCCTATTTTTGAAGGACTACTTGCGGAAGTTTAACTTGCAAGTTTTTTTTTTTTGAATTATTATAACTTTTTGAGTGACCTCTTTAACTTTACCTTATTCAATTCGAACTTCCACGTGTTGCCTGATTGTCATAAATCTAGTTTAATATTTTGAAAACCTCAAATATGTCCCCTCCAGCACTGCTATATGTTGGTGTTAGCATTTTAAGATTTCAGAATCCCTAGCCTTTGTTTGTAATTCATATTTTTATGTGACGGGATTTGTTTGGTAGCTCGTTTTTTTACATTTTCTATTTTTTAAATATCCCAATATCCCAAGACTGCTGCAGCATTCTCAAGATGTTGTCTCACAAGGGCTTGAAAAAAGGTCGCTAACTATATGGTCCGCGACTATGAAAAAAAAAATTCAGCACAAGGACCTTAAGAGCTACGGTTTCGCAGCTTAGTATGTGGTTGAGTTTAAGCAATGAGACATAGCATTTATGTAAATGACAGATTATTGGTTTGAACTTTGAGAATTTTTTTTAATGTTAAAATATGGATAACAGGAAACACCTACAATGGCTAAAATTTATAATTACATGCCACAATTTGCCAAGGAACTACACATGAAAACCACGTATAAGACAAACGTAGACAACGATGGGAAGTCGGAACAGCCGGACTTGGTACCGGCACTAGCAAAAGCCAGCGGTAGGGTTAAACCGGTATATCTTGCCTCTAGTAAATTCCTTAGACGTTGATTGTTCAAAAGACGTCACGTGCCGACCGTGTATTTTCAATATCGGGTAACTGATTAATATACCGTCAGTGACCGCCATTACGCGGCGTCACTACACATTTGACAATGAACTGGGCTCTCGGCAGGATATAAACATTACAGTCTGTAAGTGACCTAATATGGTATATACACGGTCAGTAAATTGAATACGCTCTCGCCCAATATTCAATTTACTGACCGTGTATATACCATATTAGGTCACTTACAGACTGTATTAAAGCCAGCGGTAGGGTTAAACCGGTTTATGGGTACCCTAACCTCCCCTTTATCTGTCCCGTTTTCCTATATTATAAAAACATACAAATAAAACATTTTAAAAAGCATTAGTTTTCCAGCCGCTCCTCTTTTTCTAAACCATTGCAGGTATTGATTTATCATTTTTGTGCGAGTCTACCTCTTCGAATTTACAGATGAATTTCGTCTTTCGAACTTGGTTCTAATCCACTTATTTTTGATAGGGTTATGGACCTTCCAAGAATCAGAAAACTTGGGTTTTTACTTTTTTGCTGTTGTAATAAACAAAGCCTTCTTTTAAAGGTTCATCGTTGTTGTATATTACTGCTACGCCCCCCTCATAGGTCACACCTATTTACATATTAATATATGATCAGTATATTTAATGATATATCATTTGTTATTATTTAATCATGTATGTTTGTATTGTCATATGTCCCATTGAGGGCCTCTGATTGGTTAAAAAAGAACTTTACTTCACTTAACTTATATCGAATGAACTCGTGTTTCGGTGGTCCTCAAGATCAACAATCAAATCTCGAAGTCCTGAAAATCTACACGTGGCTGCATACATCTGCATGTATTTAGTTATTCCGTAAATACATGAAAATAATCGGATTGTGTGATTTCGCATGTCGACTGCATTGCTATTATAAACATAATGCCCTTGGATGAAGGTGTTAGGGTAGATTAACACACGAGGTAAAAATTATCACCCGAGACAACGTCGAGGGTGATAATTTTTCACCGAGTGTGTTAATCGAACTAACACCTTCATCCAAGAGCATTATGATTTTATTATACTGAATGCTAAATGTTTGCAATAAGTCCTCGATGTACGTTACGTTTGAAAATAATAATAATAATAATATGTTTTATTAATGCAACATCAAAGACACATAAACAAATACTCAGTACTGTTTTACTATTGTATCGAACTGTGGCAAAATCGCTTTTAACTGCAATTAAATTTGTGACAAGGTCCTTTTTCATATGATCAGGTCACTTATTTTACTACTAAATACATTTATAACTAAAATAGCTTTAATTATTGTTGTCAACAACCAAAAGTGACGAGAAAATAAGAATCTGTATACAACGATGACGTCATCGATCGGAGCGGGTGTTAATTTCGACATTAACACATGTTGCTAACGATTAACACATGTTGCTAAGGATGGGCGTGGCTAATGAGACGTTACTGAAAATTAACAAATGCCGGTTATCCAATGAAATAACCGGATAATGAAAGAAATTTGCATTAAGTATAATAAAAACATATACACTGTCACAGGTAAACAAATGTTATTTTCATCTTTGACAAATTACTGTGCGACAGGTTCGTTGATCCGAGACACAATATAAAAAACGAGTAATTTGATAAACATGCATATTGTTTTCAATTTAATAAAACAACACCGTATTCAACTCAAGAAAATGAAGAAATATAACTTAAAAATACAATATATACGATTTTGAAAGATTGATTGATTGATTGAATATTGTTCAACGTCTACTCAGCAATATTTCAGCTATATCAAGACGAGAACAAGTTTGTTGATAAATAATCACTTTGGGATATGGAAATGGCCATGGGACGGGAAATTCTGACTGCCACTGGAAAAGTAGGGTGAAATCGTCAAGGGCGGGGAATTTAGCCTTGTAGCCGATCACCTACGGACCACCCCAAAAAGAGATTGCTACAAGGGTTCTTTAACGTGCAGGAAGCGTGGCATTTCTTCCAACACGTGGACCTGAGTTTACATCCCATCCGAAAGATGGGTTGTGTATTTATTAATCCCGCACAACCACGGAATGGGTCCTATTTCTATATCCCGGGACCCTCGGGGTCAGCCTCCGTTTAGGAGGGGTCACACCCCGCAAGCCGGAGATACTGGGTCCTATTTCTATATCCCGGGGTTCCCTCGGGGTCCTCTGTTAGGATGGCTCATACTCCAAGCTCAGAGGATGCTGCGGGCCTATTCTTCAGCCGGGACCGCGCACGGCGGCGATTTTGAAAGAAACTTGCGCACTATATTTTATCGGAAGCACGAAGATCATCTTTTAGAGCTGTTAATAGGCTTGAAGTCTCACGTGATTTTCTCTTGTCATATTAACATCTCTCCAGCCATTTCTCGAGATAAAAAAAGAGTGCAATTTGAAACTGCCATAGGTAAAATATATTTGTCGTTCTGTGTATGAAGACGAATTGTGCGAAACCGGAAAAAAAATGTTCATCGATTGCATGCTGTCGTCTCGAACCGGAGTTGAATATTACGTTATTCTTTACTTTGATTTCAAGATAGTTTACATGCTGTGATGCTCTGCATACATGTAATGGATCATGAAAAATATTCCAGTTAATAAACATGGTAAAATGTCCGCAAATCACTTGACCTAATACATTAGTTTATTTCAGTGCAGTCAAACCCAGAAAAATTCCAAGCATTAGCTTTTGGACGAGAATCTCAATTAAAAAGAAACTGAACGTTCAGTTTTAATGGTTATAGGATTAATCCATATAATTCTTTTACTTTGATGATAAGTAATTATATTCTTACTTTTTTTATGTCAATCACACGTTTTTGTTCAATTTGATTCACTCGGCGTATGAATTTTTAAGGTGAATTTAGATGTAGTTCGGTCAACGTCATTTATCGAAACATAAACGACTTCAGAAATTGCCACCGGAAGTAAATTCAACCAATCGTATCAGCGTATTTCCTATTATGCAAAACATATAAGAATTATAGTGATATCAAATGTGAAGAGGAGGTAAAATTACTTGGAATAACAATATACTTTAAATTGGAGTTCAATGCCAGATTTCGCCGTGCGCGGTCCCGGCTGAAGAATAGGCCCGCAGCATCCTCTGAGCTTGGAGTATGAGCCATCCTAACAGAGGACCCCGAGGGAACCCCGGGATATAGAAATAGGACCCAGTATCTCCGGCTTGCGGGGTGTGACCCCTCCTAAACGGAGGCTGACCCCGAGGGTCCCGGGATATAGAAATAGGACCCTTTCCGTGGTTGTGCGGGATTAATAAATACACAACCCATCTTTCGGATGGGATGTAAACTCAGGTCCACGCGTTGGGAGAAATGCCACGCTTCCTGCACGTTAAAGAACCCTTGTAGCAAGCTCTTTTTGGGGTGGTCCGTAGGTGATCGGCTACAAGGCTAAATTCCCCGCCCTTGACGATTTCATCCTACTTTTCCAGTGGCAGTCAGAATTTCCCGTCCCATGGCCCTTTCCATACCCCAAAGTGATTATTTATCAACAAACTTGTTCTCGTCTTGATATAGCTGAAATATTGCTGAGTAGACGTTAAACAATATTCAATCAATCAATCAATGCCAGATTTTAAGATAATTATGTAAAAAGCTGCTAGACAACTAAATTCGGAAACACTTAAATAAACTTTCCAAAGTTTTGAAACAATAGAAAAAGTGGTCTTGGAAACATTGTTGGAAAAGGATCTTGTTGAATATGCTAACGTCTGCCACAGGTCATCATTAATTTGACCCAACCATTTTTTTCTAACTGGACGAAAGTGTTCGTCATAAGCTTTTACAGGATGAAGGAAAAACTGCTTTGACAAAGCCTTGATAGTATAGCCACATTTCATCATTCTAAACATAGAGTTAAGTAATTTCCATTAATAAAAAAAAAATCATCAAAATATCGAATGCTTTAGTCCATTGATATTTGCTTACAATGTCTTCTTCTCAAGCTTTCTTCGTACAGTACAGCTCCCAGCATACACTGATAAATGCTGAGCATTAGGAAGGCTCAGCATTCAATGCTGAGGTTTTATTGGGGGTTATAAAACTTTGGCTGATGATCAGTTTTATGACCCTTTTTCTCTACAGGTGGTCAATTTGAATAAACAATGTTGTCATTCTGATTTTCAGATAAATGTTGGAAAGGTGTAAAACTATTTACCTGTGATTTTTAATTTTATGCAGTCTGCAAATTTTAATAAATGAATAATATTACTCAATAATGACTAAATAAATATATTTAAAAATTTCAATTTTCAACTTGATTTTTTTTGTAAAATAAACAATATAGGATATTTTTAGTGTGTTCATTTTAGTTTAAGTGTTTATACATGTATTTGGTTCACAATCAGGGAATAAAATGTTTTATTAGATTTATTAATTATTGCATGGATATGTTCTCCACAAAATGATTAATAAATTTAATAGTTACAAATTATTTTCTTATTATGTACCAATTATTTCTGTGTATGCATGGAGATTAATTGATTGGAATAAGTTCCTGTGGATTATATAGGTTTTTCCCTGCTTCAGAATAATTTAACTGCAAAAGGAGTAGCATTTGGTTCACAATCAGAGAATAAAATGTTTTATTACATTTATTAATCATGGCATGGCTATTTTTCTCCACATCATAATTAATACATGTAATATTTACATAATATTTTCTGATGGTGAACCAGGGATGAAAGTAACAAAGAAAAAAAATAGGCTCTTACATTTTAATGATTATATCACACATATCACAAATTCAAATACTAATTGCATTTTGAATTATATCACACATTAAAGTCAATATGAGTAAAAATGTTCTATTCAAATCAGTGTTCTTGCAACAAATACAATATCATAAATGTTTATCAATGTTCTACAAAAAGCACTATAGATATCATAATTGTTCATTGACCTTACAACACGAGCATCTTCTTTAATGGTTTTGGTCGGCGTAGTGCATCGTTGATCTTTGGAATCACCATAAGTTTCCATGCTTCTGGTTGTGTTACCCACGGAAAGAAGTGTGTAACATACTGTTTTAAGAACTGAATACGGGTTGGATCAAGTTGATTCTTGTTGTTTTTCTTGTCATCATTGTACGAATAGAATCGACGTATACAATCATCAGTGAAAAGTTCTGGAAATAGACGTTCTAGCAAATGTTTGGCAAAGTTACCAGGACCTGACGTTGAATTAAGTTCTGAAACAAGAACTGACCCTGAAATTATGTGCGATGGTGGAATATGTTGAAACTTGTTGTCTAGGTCAACAAAAAGAGTTGGTGTTGGTTGTAGTTTTAAGACAGCTGATCTGCGTTGATGAGTGGGTCGAGTTTCTGGCGTAGCGTTGTCACTAGATTCTGTAATTGCTGCTGAAGTAAATAGTGCTGTTGGTTGGAATGAAAATGATGAATGTGGTCTAGTTGGTGTTGACGGTGTTATATCCCATGGTCTGTGTAGTGGTATTTGTGTTTTGTAAGCTGTTTGAGGTTGCTTGTCAACAAGCTCTTGAACCAGATGAATAAGTCGTTCATTCTGTTGCACAAGTGTTGTTATAGTGAGTTCCTGTGCAAGTGATCTTTCATTAAGGGTGTTGACTTTGCTATCTAGTTGACGTATTTAGTTTAGAAGCTGATTTCTGGGTAGATGAGACTCAGGTTGTTCAGTTGGTGACAATGGTGAACGGCTGCGAATTGGTGTATAAGTATGTGCTTGCAAATAGACTGGAAGCTAAGGAGATGGTGTGCTTGACCTGAACTCATAAGGGTCTTCACTTGGATTTTCTGATGTAATGCCTTCTGCCCAGCCTATAACCTTGGCATCTGGTTTCTGTAGTAGTTGAAGTTTGTTGTTTTTTCTGTCGTTTTGGTGGTGGTGTTGGTGAAGAGTTGTTGCTCGAGTTGACTGAGTTTGGTGAATCTGGTTCAGCATTCTGGTAGGTTTTCAAGAGCTTTCTCATGTCAAGCCAGTCACCAGTGGCAAAAACCAATGCGTCATCGGAGTCTGATGTGCTGTCTCCCCATTTAGTATTATATCTTTCTTGTAATTTAATACGACCCTCTGTCAATATCTTTGATCTGGGAACGACCTAGTATTCTGGTTCATCACTACTGTGCCACCTGACTAAAAAGTGGCTATATTCTTTGGTATTGGCTCTAGCAGTCATTTCTATGGATACTTTTATTGTAATGAAGTACTTGAAGAAAATTCTTCTGATAAAGGTCATGATGGCTTGGTATATATTAAAATACTTTAAAAACAAACCAATAATTTTGCTAGTAGATAAACATAAATTACTTTCATCTTTTTTAATTATTAAATGATCAAAGGCATCAACTTAAAAAATTAAAAACTTGAGTTAATTTAATTATAATTAATTAATTTATAGTTTTGAAGCCTATTATCATGGTTAATCAGCAATCATTACAAACCACTGAAATGTAATATCCATTTAATCAACACTACTGTAATCAATATTCAAATTAATCAATACCAATTAACTTTCTTTTTTCCATATCTTGTATCAACAAATAATAGTAAATTGATTTTAATTATTTACAAGTCTTTAATTTTTTGTCCCCCGCCGCACCGCGACGGTGGAACATACAAATGGTCTGCGTCCGTGTGTCCGTCCGCCCGTCCGTCTGTCTGTCACACTTTCTTGTGGACACAACTCCTCGGAAACCGTGTATTGGATTATGTTCAAATTTCGTAGGATTGTTAGTCACTATATGTACTTGATCATATCGCACCGCCATTTTGATTCGTCAGTTTTTATAGGAGTTATGGGACTTTGACGATTTTAAGCAATACTATACAAATGGAGATCATGTGGACGCAACTCCTCTAAAACTGTGTATTGGATTTTGTTCAAATTTTGTAGGATTCTTAGTCACTATATGTACTAGATCATATGGCACCGCCATTTTGATTCGTCAATTTTTGTAGGAGTTGTGGGACTTTGACGATTTTTAGCAATACTATACAAATGGAGATCTTGTGGACGCAACTCCTCGGAAACCGTGTATTGGATTTTGTTCAAATTTTGTAGGATTGTTAGTAAATATATGTACTAGATCATATCGCACCGCCATTTTGATTCGTCAAATTTTGTTGGAGTTATGGGACTTTGATTATTTCCACATTGTTATACAATGGCAAATCTTGTGGACGCAACTCCTCAGAAACCACTGCTCAGAATTCATTCAAATTTTACAGGATTGTTAGCCACCATTAGTACAAGATCATATCGCGTCGCCATTTCGAGTCTTCAAATTTTGTAGGACTTATAGGACTTTGATTATTTCCACATTGTTATAAAAAGGCAAATGTTGTGGACGCAACTCCTTAGAAAGGGCTGTTCAGAATTCATTCAAATTTTACAGGATTGTTAGTCGTTATATGTAATAGATCATATCACATCGCCATTTTGATTCAACATATTATAAGGGAGTTATTGGACTTTATCGACTTAATGCATACTACAACATAGGGAGACTTTCTGGACACATCTCGTTATACTCCAGTTAAGGGATTTTGCTGAAATTTTGCTTAGCTATTTGCCACCTAATGCAGTTGATCATATCCTGCCGCCATTTTGATTCTCAAAATTTTACATGAGAAATGGGACTTTATTGACTTTTCTGCAGCGGCGGGGGACATAGCTACGCGTAGCAATCTTGTTTAATTAAATTTACAAATGTTTTAGGAAAACATAATTCTTATGACAATTTTATGTAACTTCAATGTGTTACATGTGATTAGAGAATTTAAGTGACACTTGTTAAAACAATGTAATGTGACAACATTTTATTACTGTGGTAAATTACAGGTGATCATAGGAAAACTTAAAAAATAATGGTCATAGGGGATCAAAATAAAAAAAAGTAAATATGCCCAGACAATTTGTCTCCAGGTCTGTCTTCTTGACAGTCCCTTGTATATTGCATGTGACATTATTGTCTGATTGACTTCTCAATAAATACTCGTACCACTGTTTTTAATAACCATTGTTAAAAAACATTGCTATTGAAAAGGTGCCTTTAAGTAAGCTTAGATACCATCACAGATTAGAGATAGTTTCTTTATATCGCCAAAGCGGGAGAGTTAATGCCATTGTCAAATACCTGTCAGATGACCATGGCATAGATGTATACTGGAGTACTGTAAAAGATATCATTTCCAAATACAAGACTGATGGCCTTTTTTATGACAATTCAGCAAAAGATAATTTTATAAAATTCCGCAAAGTTACCGAGTCTGATGTCTCAACAGTAAGGAGGGCCCTTACCCAGAATCGCACTTGCACGGCCACAGACCTAAGACGAAATCTCCAAACAAATGGAACAACTCGGTCAAAAGCAACAGTCCAACGCGTAATACATGAAGCAGGTTCAATGCCAGCTCACCTCACTACTGCCAGATGATAAGAGAACCAAACAAAGAAAAAACGTGTAAACTTTTGTAACCATTTGATCAGCACCAATGACAATTTTGCAGATGTCATTTTTACTGATGAATGTACTGTTCAATTGCATGATAATAAAGTTGTTGCATACCTTCTAATTAATGAAGCAGCACCATCTATTCCTAAACCTAAGCACCCCCTTCGTATCCATGTCTCGGGAGGCATAAGTCGCAGGGGAACTACAAAACTTCTCATTTTTTATGGTATTTTGAGGTCACCATTTTTTGTAGACAAGATCCTAAGGCAGACACTGCTACCTTTCATCAATACAGATTATCCTGATGGGCACCGATTCCAACGGGATAATGATCCAAAACATAGATCTGCACTTTCTGTCTTTATGTCGAGCAACAAAATAAACTGGTGGGAGGACTGGCCATCAGAATCTCCTGATCTCAACCCAATAGAGATGGTTTGGAATATGATGAAGAGGAGACTGGCAAAGAAGTCATTACAAACAAAAGAAGACTTGGTAGCGGCTTTAAATAAGTTTTGGTCTAATGATCTTACTGTAGAGCAGTGCAATGGTTTTATTGATCATTTATACAAAGTCGTTCCAACAGTGATTGCAGTACAGGGCCGTGCAACAGCAGACATACCAAACACAATATTTACAGACAGATCCAGGGGTAAATCCATCCGCTCTAAGGATGGAGACAGAGTGGCTTCTGCAGTCGTTTTTGGAGATCGTGCAGCAACTCTCCGATTACCATCCTCTAGTTCCATATTTACTGCTGAAGCTAACGCTATTTACTCAGCACTTAAATTTGTAGCTGTATCACAATCAAATAAATTCATGATGTAGCATTCACTTGTAGCATTAGGTAAAGAAGTCATTTATGTTTGGATCCCTAGTCATGTGGGGATCTATGAAAACACAGTTGCTTACCAGGAAGCCAAGGATGCACTAGGCGACGAGATGGCGGATTGTCCAGTACCGTATACTGACATGAAGCCTTTAATCGTTAAATATATTTTAAAGTTATGGCCAGGCCAAATGGGATCTGCAAATAAATAATAAACTGCATGGAATACAGTCAGACGTCGGTAAACAAGTCGGTTCCTTCGGTAAAATCCGTAGGGAACAGGTAGTGTTGACCCGGTGTCCTATTGGACATACTAGAACAACACATAGTTTTATCCTAAACAGTGATGATCGACCTGAATGTATTCCATGCAATTGTCCTTGTACAATTCAACATGTTTTAATAGAATGTGTAGATGTTGCCGATATCAGGCGTGATTTTTATTCAGCTGAGTGTCTTAAAGACCTATTTACAAATGTCGCTGGCGACAAAATCGTTCAATTTTTAAAAGCAATCAATTTATTTAGTAAGATTTAAATGGATTTAATTTATAGTTGTAATATTGTAACAGTTAAAGTGTCATTTCTCCTATAATGTTTTTTTTATATTTTATACCCTTGTTTTACATGTATAAAGCGTTAATGGTTTTATATTGATATTTTATATATTTATCATAATTGTTCAACTTACTTAACAGTTCTCGCCACAATATAGCTGAAATATTGCTGAAGTTGGCGTAAAACATCAATCAATCAATCAATAAATCCATCCGACATTATAACTACAGACTGAACGACCCAGTCTTCAAAAAACAGATCAAGCATCTTCTACCACATTGAACAGCCTTTTTAAAGGGTATCCGACATTATAACTACAGACTGAACGACCCAGTCTTCAAAAAAACAGATCAAGGATCTTCTACCACATTGAACAGCCTTTTTAAAGGGTAAAACAGACCAGCCTTTTTAAAGGCTAAGACAAATACAACAACCTTTTTTTAAAGGCTAAAATATATATTTCAAAAAGATATTTAGTTGTTGGTTGCATCAAATTAAAGATAGTTCCTTGACATAAATTAAGATGCTTATTTAATCTCTTCAAACATGTTTCATTTTAGTTTGTTTCATTTTCTTTTATTTATTTTTTAACATGTTTAACCATAATTTACATTGAGCTTTGATAAGCCAAGTCCATGACCTGAAATTTTTTACCCCTAATATTGTTTATTTCTTTCACCTGTTAAAAACACATTTATAATTGTCATAAGTTAATTTATTTGTATAAAACATCACTAATTAATTAATCATTACAACAACAAAAAATAGAAAATGTGTTTTCCATTTATCACATGTATCATGTGTATAGATATAATTTTAAATATATATTAAGATATAA
This sequence comes from Modiolus philippinarum, assembly GCA_002080025.1. Taxonomy (NCBI): domain Eukaryota; kingdom Metazoa; phylum Mollusca; class Bivalvia; order Mytilida; family Modiolidae; genus Modiolus; species Modiolus philippinarum. The sequence goes on from MJUU01062419.1 coordinate 66,111, forward strand.
CTTAAAATATAAATTATCAAGTAAGAAAAATAAAATAAATGAAAAAATGATGTATTAATAATTCACTTTTGCACTTTTTTTCAAATGAAAATCTTTTAATAAAATATAAACTATGTATTTTTATTTAAAATCTTATCAATCAGATACCTAACAAAAAATATCAATTATTTATTTTTAATATCTGATATGCACAAAGAATCAATTTAAAAATATATATATATTTTATTTAATATAAAATCACAAAAATCAAAACCTTCCCATTTCCTGTTATAAAACTTCAGGTGAACTTTAATCTACCTGAAGATCACACCTGGGGCATACCTGTGTACATGTAATCAATAGGACACCACTGAACATGCAAGAACATGTATTTATGGCCCTGTTAATTGTATCTGGGGTAATAAAAAAATCATCAGATAAAGTTCTGAGCCAGGCTCAGCATTCAGATTATGCTGAGCATTCATCAGTGTATGCTGAAAGCTTTACTGTAATTGTACTATTAACATTTTCGAATAAAACAATTAAAGTATCATCCTCTGATAATAAATTTATTAAGTGGTCGGCCTTAATAGCATTCTTTATTCTGTCACTGACATAACTCAACGGAGGTGAATTTTCATCAATGTTTATCACCCAGATCCCATTTGATTGATCTTTATTTAAGGTTTTAATATTTGATATGCATCTCTTGACATTTGTCGTACATTTCGTTTATCCTGTTTAAATATGGATCTGAATTACTACTTCAAATGAAAGAGTGAAGACTATCGTCGTATTTTGTTGCAGCAGAATGTCATTTTGATTGTCAGAAATTGGACAGAGCAATAGATAAGCTGCGTATTTGCGTGATTGCGCAATAACCCGGTATCAGGACATCTTGCCCCGCTGCCAACTCGCCCCTGTCCGAGTCGTCCCCAATTTTTACCAACTCACCCCAACCAATACAAACTCCCCCACTTGTAATTTTTCTTGTATAAGCAAGGGCGTATATTGAGACGTATACTGGTTCAGAGTTTAGGTTGTAAGTATTGTTTTGGGTTACAGATATGGTTAGTATTAGAGATAGGGTTTGGGTTTGAATTAGAGAAAGGGTTAGGGTTAGGGTTAGAGATAGGGTTAGAAATAGGTAAGGGTGGGGATTAGAGAAAGCTTTAGTTTTAGAGTTAGAGATATGGTTAGGCCTAGTGTTCGGGCCGTCAGAAATAAATACTATCTGATGGAAAAATATATTTTCATGATTTTGTCTCGTGTCACTCACTTGATGGAGCGAGCTGACCATCAAAAGATCGCGGTAGGGAACTCTTCATGGTTTTAGCAAAAGAAATCTGTGTCCCTGTCGCTTGATCGTTTGGTTCGGGGTAACAGTAGTACCATTTCCAGAGAATGGAAAACGTCTTTTGCAGAAGTGATTACCATTGCGGAAAGTCCGTATTTTCTACGGATTTTCACATTGCAAATATGCGTTTTTGTTTTAATAAAACTGGAAATTCTTGTAATCAGTGTTAAACTAGAGGAGCTCCAATAACGAAATTATGTAATGTGTACTGTTGGTATAGTTCTCTGTCAAAAGAATGCTACCAGGCGCATCCCCTCTCTATGCTGGGTAGTCGGATCATAATACGGAGATAAACAATGAAAGGATATGGAGTAAATGCATAGAAAGTCTGTGAAAAAAACATTGTAAGTGGAACGTCACGCCCTATGAAGTGTACTAACCCCTTCTATGTTTCTCGTACTAGAGAAAACCCATTGGGGGAGGGGATTGTATAGGAGACTATTATCCTGCCCCTACCCATTTCCCTATATTTCAGTTGCTATCAAAACCCGTTGCCTTAGGTGACACTTCCTGCTTTGAGTCTTTCTTCTTTTACTTAAATGCCGAGTACCAATGAAAACGCAACACTTAATTTTTTTAGATTTTTTTTTTCGCACTAATAACAATTTTTAACAAATGTAACTGCCAATTTATTCGTAATTACACAGGCTTTAAGAAAATTAATTTCCGCATGACTGATTTTTTGAAACCACACCAACTGGCACGAAATGCACAAGAATGGCGTTTTGACGCGAATTTACGCATGATTGATTTTATTTTTCGTCCACTACAAAGCTTAACCCCGCGAAAACATATTCCCATCTCTAAGTTTTGAGACCGGTTTTTATTTAATCCATAACTGATAGGGTTTTTAAACATTTCCAGGGTTGTTTCCCAAAATGCTTTGTTTTCCCCTTTAACAGACATTACTTTAACATTTTTATCTTCTGTGAACAACGTGAATCGGGTTTGAAATTTTGTCAGCCTCTTTTGGAACCTTTTGGGAACATTTGTGCAAATCATAACTTTTTAATGTTTAGAATTGAAATCCCCAAAAGTCGGCATTTTTTTACCCAAAAATTCAAAACATAGCCATTTTAGACAAATTTCAACTCGAGCTAACTTCTTGACAAAATTGGAAATCTGATTTTAGAGAATGAGACATTTTTCCTTTGATTTTTCGTCAGAGTGATTAAAATGTTCAGACAATTTGGAAATTTTGATTTTGATTCTGTGGCAAATTTTTAAGAGTGGACTGAAAATACATGGATGCAAAATTTTAAGCAGACACTTGGCTTAGTAATTTAGCAAAGAAAAATTCTTTAGATCGACAAAGAAGATTTAAATACGTAAATGTTAGGTGTTGCGTTTTCATTGGCACTCAGTATATCTTATTTGAGTTGATTAATATGACCCTTCCTTTGTATCTAAGAAGAGCAGGCTCACTAAGGCTGAAATTCCTGCCTCTACCCATTTCTCCCATTTTCCAGTTGCAGTTGGATTGACAGATCTGTATATCTAAGGCATAACATCAAACCATTGCAAACAGAACCACACCCAATGGTGCACAGAACCCTCTATATTATTTGGAAAAAAGACGTATGGAAGGCTAAATTTCCTGCCCCTACCCATTTTCTTATTGTTTAAGTCTCGGTAAGTACTTGTTGCCTCAGTTGCCTAATCGATGAAATAATTAAATATTATTATCAGATATCTCCCCTTTTTTAATATCCGTTTCTAGACTATATAATTAACAAATTACCATACTTTATCTAATTAGATAATTACATGTAAAATGTAGATAATGTAGGTTCTTTGCATTTTGCTTTACTGATATTATATTTATTGATACACTACAAATAAAAATAGGTACATATTTAAAAAACAGATAATATCCCAACACTTTAATTAACAAATTCAAAATGGCGGAAGATTACCGATCTACCTTAAGGTCTGCTTTTGTTACAAAAAGTTATTTGAAATTATGTAAAAATGAAGTTCATTTGAATATACCAACCAGACAATTCATCTTCATTGTGTAATTTCGGACTTTGACACTTCAGCCCAGTAATAAGTATGTGCTAAAAAGTTCAATATGAGATCTTGGAAATATAATGTGAAAAAGGGCCACTTACTGTTGGACTCCATTGTTTATAAAAATGGAGCAGATGACGAGGTTTTGATACCTTTACAATAGCTCAACACTACCCTAAGCTGCTATACCAATTCGTTTTTGTTCCTACTGTATGTTTTTGTCTTTAAAATGAACTTTTGTATGTTTCTGTTAGTTGTTTTTCTTTTTTTCGAGAATGATGTTCAACTGTGATTTGAGTATCCAATTGTAGTTAGGTGTCAAGGGTAAGGTTTCCAGTCAGCTTGCTTTTAAAGAATCTGTGACCTATCTCTATGTGGTCTTGTCAAAAATGTTTGGTAAGATTTAGATAGATTTATCTTAAAGTTCTAATATTGAAACAGTTAAACTGACATTTCGCTTGTTATGTTTTTTTTTATATATTGTACACTCTTGTTTTACTTGTATAAAGGCCTTCGTGTGTCTTGTCTTTTTTCTAGTTAGTTTACTTTATGTCTATAGGAGTCTAGGATGATGTTTATTTCGCTGAACTTGATTACTCTTTATTCAGGGGTCGACTCCGACCTACCGTTGGGTGTGGGGTTTTCTCACCGTTCATTGATGATCTTATGGTGGCTTTGAGTTGTTGTTACTCCCCTTTGGGTCGTTGTCTCTTTCACACTTTCCCCGTTTCCTTTCTTTTTCTATAATGGTTTTATATAGAAAGTTTATATGTTTATTATAATTGTTCAATATATTTAAACATTTCTCGCCAAGATATAGCTGAGATTTTGCTGAAGTTGGCTTAAAACATCAATCTTGTCAAAAATCAAAATACCGAAGTTACTGTGAATTTAGTTTCTGCATATGCGCATTTAGACAAATTTATGTCTCTTCAGTGCAGATAAAATCTAAAATTCAAATTTGAGTTTTTATTTTAATTTTAATGTTGGCATTATTGTCTTCCTAATCCATTTTTCTATGGTGTTGTGACTGTTGTCCCCATCTTCAATTGCTGTTTCACCCCATTTTTAATGGCTGTATCGTTCCCCTGTAGGAAAGGGGCGACATATATGTATTGGTTGGTG